>OZ014480.1:9100252-9281794 GCA_963965965.1 Trididemnum nubilum
CTTATTGCTGTTTGAAGGTCAAAAGACGCATTAAATTGGACGTTTCGTTGACTAAATCAAATTTAACTTTGAAATCCAATTTTCTCAAAAAAAGCATCAGTTGCTTTTGGTATAAGGTCGCTCATCTCTTTTATGTATAGAAGTGTCATAAAAGTCCGTTTCATTTTGCCCTTTCGTCTGTTTTTGGGTTTTTCCAATTGCTTTTCGGCAAGAAAGATTAAGATTTGCCGGTTTATCTCGTTTAAGGGAAATCCATTTTTTTCCAGAAGATTTGATTTTTTTTTTCCGTAAGTGTGAACTATTATTACAAATGCTATCTAACGTCCAGACCAAGTTTGTTTGTATCGATGTGGTACTATCTTGTGTACATGCCTAAGCTGGTCCTTTTTCTAAGTATTGATGTTTCAATGCAATCCAAATTTTTTGTGATTTGAACATCCAAGAAAGCCTATGGATTGCTCTTCGTATTCTTTTGTAAAGTAGATTTGCTGGTGCATTAAGTTGAAAGTCCGAAAAGCATGGTCGATGCTGCTGTAGTCTTCAAAAATTAGCAATAAACCATTTACGAAGTAAAGGTGTACTGCAAGCTGTTGATTTGATTTACTGTAGTACAGTAGTCCAGGTCAAGAAATTGTCCACCATGGCAAGGCCAACAGCGAACCCATTGCCATGTGTCAATGCAATTTTGTTGCTTTGCATGTCCAGTTTAATAGTTTTCCGAATTGTCTTTCGTTCATTCCGTAAAATCTTGTCGAATTGCCTGAAAAAAATGCTTGGAAAATAATTTGTAAGGTAAAATTAACCGAACTATTGATAGAAAGAAAGTGTTTAAAGGAAGTGAATTATCCAGCCAATTATGGTGGTTTATAATAGCTAAAATTGAACTATAATTTTTGATATTTTTTGTTTTAATTTTGGGGCTGCGGTTGCAAAGATATTCAACAAATGCAAAAGATATCCCCGCAAAAAGTTTTTGGAAACTCTTGAGTATTGTTCTTCCCGCCAAAACCACAATAGGCCTAGTAGTTTGGAGAACTGTGGTTTTGGTGGGAAGAACAAAACTCAGAGTTTCCAAAAACTTTTTGCGGGGAATATCTTTTTGCATTTGTTGAATATCTTTGCAACCGCAGCCCCAAAATTAAAACAAAAAATATCAAAAATTATAGTTCAATTTTAACTATTGAAAATCAATGGAATTGGCTGGATGATTCACCGCCTTTAAGCAGTGTATTGTACAAAAGATCAACAGTTCAATACCAACTAATACCTTAGGCACTTGCCTGCTTTAGTGTGATATTTTTTCTGTGGTTCACCTTTTAATTTTTATTTGTTGTTTTTGTTTTTGCTACAGTACAGCAAACTACAGCTACAGCAAACTGCAGTAGACCTACAATCGTTTGGATTACTAAGTAATCGTTTTTAAGCAGAGAACTACACACCGTACACCTACAAAAGGTATCTGATTTGTGATTACTTTTGCTTTGTTTTCGTATATACTTGTACGCTTTTCATATAATAATTTTGTCTTCTATGCTACTTTGCAAAGATCAATTGGAAATATATTGTGAAGCAGATCTATTTGCGCGGTGAATATTATTATACTGTATTTTGCTAATTTAATGTTTTAAATTATAGTCATCAAAATATGGAATCGTTGCAAATTCGGGTTATTTTATTCTGTAGTTTATTCGGATCAATTGGTCATTAAGTCAAGCTGGAGAGTTGCTCGTAGATTGTTCAACCAAGTCGATCGACCGATCCTTTTGACCCGAATGCTGTACTCTAGAAGCAGTAAATCCTATTGTGTGGAATAGGGTGCTTATTTTGCCTCAAAATTTTTATTTTCTTTTTACCTGTGTTCAAAACGTGTAATTTTCTTTTTACCTTTTTGAAACGTTTTCCGTAAAATATTTTTGAAAACAGTCAATTTCAAGAGGGTCTTCCGGCAGAATTTCATGAACTATTGTGAAAATAAACAAAAAGGTTTCTAACTTTTTAATCGTTCATGTTAGAAACTTCATTTTGGGCTCCATATCCACTAATTCAAACCTGAGGATGCTTTTGGAGTAGATTAAAATGTGATCAAATTTGAGCTTTCTTTGATTCTGGCATAATTTCACAAAAGAGCACCAAAATTACTGTATTGCGGTAAAATTTCATACTATGTAATATAGTAATATGTTACCAAATTAATTTTCGGTAAAATTTTTAGCATGAGGTGGCAATGGTGAAATTAGAAAGTTTTAATGGTTTCTTATAACATACCTTTATTAACTGTGAATCTAGTAATGGTAGGTTGGTAACATGGTTGTGTGGTAGCCTCTTTATGCTATATTAGTTATTCAAAGTATAGAAAGATCAATGCAGGCTATATGATGTGCAGATTACTGGTAAACGTTTGTACATATACTTCAATTTTGAGTTAGTGGACATACTGTAGTACAAGCTAAATTGGCTGTCATTCCAAAATGTTTCGATACTTAATTAATTTATTTCTGCCTCTTCGTGCTGGAATGAAATTTTTTGTGTCATAGTTTGACAAACAATTTTTTATGACTGTTGCTTACTTTAAATCTATACTCTCCAGGCATCTTTGATTGACTACTGCTTTATTTCTAAGCATTAAAGCAAAAACAAGCCTCTTTCATGCAACATTTTGAATTTGTCTTTGTCAAAACAACGTAAATTTGTCAAAGAATTCTAATGTAAAAAAATTTTTTATTGTCTCGCTCGTTGATACTTGGCTCGAGAACAACCTTTAATCCCTAGAATTACCCACGTCTGCTGAAACTAGAGAACGACTGAGATGTTAATTGACGAATCGAAAATGGCAGTTGATAGTTCCTTTAGCTTCTTGAATCTCAGAAAGCAGCACGCCAATCTTAAATTAAAACTTCTTTTTAAGATTGAAACACAAACCAACTCACTGAGCAAAATCGCTCCAATCACACCGCTTACTAAACGGCTATACGAGCCAACCCCAGATACACAAACTCGGCTTAACTGCCTACGAAACTAATACCTAAAATCACCCACTTATTCAAATACAATATTAGAATAATGATTGAAAAACGACCCGCCTATTTATACTATGACAAAAGCTATCGAATATCCCAGAAAAATCCTTGATACTACACGAGCTTACGATCAGAGATTTCGACCTAATTATAACGTCACAACTTCACGTCTAAATATAGCAATTAAAAGTCGTAAACAACTTAAACATCAATAACTGCAGAAAATAGCGGAATGTACTAGAAAGGAATAATCTAGAATATATCGAATATTCTAAATCAAAAAAAGCGGCAAAAGTAGTAAATCAGTCACGTACACGTTAAAATACAGCAAATAATCATATATCAGGCATTCAAAATTATTATTCGTGACAATTATGTTTTGTCAGATTTTGCTATCTTAACTTTTATTTGGTATTGCAAAATTATCTTTCCTCCCTAGTTCTAAAAATTGGTAGTTTCTTTGTAAAGCTACATGCAGCATAGCGTATTTGACAATGCGCTATTTAGTCACTTCCAAATTTATTCAGATCTGAAGGCTGTAATAATGATATCAAAGCTTTTAGAATTTGTTTGCGAAACTTTAAACTTTAATATGAGTGTTTTACTTTTGGATGTTGTTAAGGTGTTATATAAGACGCGCTTCAAAAATAGCTGCACTTTACAACAAAACTAGTGATATGCTATACTTACCAAACTATAAAATTACATATCTACACGTCAAATGTCAAATTTAAAGTGCTTTTGTTTAGTGGTCTTTGCCTCCATTCATTTCTGCTGATGTTGATACTTTAATAAATAAGTCATTAAAATCGACATTAATGGTCCTACCAAACAATGCAATAAAAACTTTATGATGCAATTTGAAAGTTCACACAAAAACAAAATTCTCTTGGTTAATAAATTATGGAAGGTTGGTTATAAATTATAAACAAACAAAATTCTCTTGGTTGATAAATTCTCTTGGTTAATAAATTCAAGCTAGAATTTAGGAAATGATTCAAAAAAGGTAGCAGCAATGTGATCTCAACCTCATCTCAATTGTTCCTAAACGTTGCATCAAGATTTGGGTTTGATAAAGCACACATTAAAAAACTTAACATTTTGATACAAGATAAATTGTTATGCTTTGAAAAGTGACCCTAACTTCTTTTCAAAAATATTGATTTCTACTCGAATGCCTGATAAAAATGTTAATGCCTTAAATATTCTAGTAGCTGTGCTAATGAGCTCAAGATGGAGCAAAACTCAGGAGCGCACTAATTTTCTCAAAATTATGTTCAAAACGTTATGCATTACGTGAAAATAGTTCTAGACAGGAGATTCAAAATTGTCAGTATTCACACATGCTGGGTTTAGCTTCAAGTTTAAACAACTTTAGGTGTCTATAATAGGCCTTGTTACGCTACCAAAAAAAACGTCTAGAAATAAAATTTCGTGATACCCATCGAGGTACCTCCTGGAAATTCTTTTGCAAATGCATTTTTGTTCCCTGAACAATGATTGAAACGTCTGCCGTTGCAACGAGGTGCCGATTTTGAGATATAATGCTTTGAATTAGAGCGCGGATGAATATTTTTAAATAATTCGCTTGAATGATTTTTGGTATTACTAAGCCATTGTGACGTTTTTGACGTAAAGTTTTTTTTGTTATGGTGTTGCCGTTAAATAATTTTCAAATTATGATTGAACTGTTTTTGCGGTTTTTTTAGAACAAAAATTAAAACAAAAGCAAAAATGCCCTAATTTCAAACCTAAAAAATCATTAAGGTGAGACGTTTTTGAAAAATTTTTTACCGTTAGTATTCTAGAGTAAATGTTATTTCACAACGTTATTACACGTGAAAACATTTTTTAAAAACAGCTGATCTATCCATTTGGCAGCTGATCTCAATGACAACAAACTTCAAAAAAATAACGCGATTAAACTAGGCTACTGGGTTTAGGGGTATGAAAAACAAAATTAGGCTACTTCAGCCATTATTTTATTACTTATTTCAGATTCAGATGGTATAAATAGTAGTAGCCTATGCTGTTAATCAATTTGAGGCAGCTAGTGAGGCCAAATATGGACAAGTAGATCAACTAATCGGCTAATTTACCGGTACTGCCAGCATACCGATATTGTTTGGACTAACACAAATCAACAACGTTTTGAGTCTGAATTAGCCTACTTATCACTCCATGCAGCTTTCCGGTACTTGAGATAATTAATAAAATAGAACATGGTACGCTAAGTAGAGCTGCCAGTTAAATTAAGCAATCATTAGGCTACTCTTGAACCAGTTATTGGCAGGCCTATTTTCTTTACGTAGATTGTGGTATGTTATCGGTAAAAAAATTCAAAAAAAATTTAAGATTATTTCCTTAGTATTGGTGGCCTATTTAGGCTACATTTATTTGAGAAATTTGCGATTTTACCTGAAGTAAACTGCAGGCTTTCGTAATATTTTCGGTACTGACTCAGTGCCTCAAGTAGAGCGTTGTTCTTCTAGGGAAGCCAAAATTTCTTCCAGGAGGGGCGCTTACAATACTTGGTGCTAATTTCTCCTGTTGTTGCTTTGGATTTGAAGGGGCGCCGACCACCTTGCCCCCATACTTGCGGCCCTGTAGTGACTGGTTGGTAAAAATCGACCTTACAAAAAAATGTCAAAAGTTTGCTATTTGAAAAAAATTGCAAGTTTCATAGTCCTAAGCAGAGGTGTCGATCTTTGTTGAGCATTGGGGGGATAATTTGCAATTTTACCCCAATTTTGCCTTATTTATAGCATTGGGGTGATCTACCTCGACCACGATTTTGTTCAGTTGAGCAAATTAAGTGAAGACCAAAAAAGAAAGGTCTTCAACAAAACTGAAACACTTTTTCCCCAAATACAGGTGAAAACCAAAAAAAAAGAAAGAACTTCACCAAAAATGGAACACGTTTTTTCCCCGAATTCAAGTTGACACCTACGCTCATATGCACACCAGCGTGAAATTATTGGGGGATGCAGATGTAGACCATACTCAAAATATTGGGAGGGGGATACAGTCAAACTATTGGGGGGATATATCTCCCCCGGGTTTTGGCACCTCTGCACCTAAGGTTTAAGAAGTAAGAATTTTAGAATTAACCAATAAAGTAAAATAAAAATTTGTTGGTATAAAATTTTAATCATTACATTTTTTTGCTTTTCAGGAATGTCGGCTTATTATTCTATATAGTTTTTTGTAGATTTCTACGACCACTCGTCAAATGATAGGCACATTGACTCGCAACTTCTGCAGAAAATTGTACTGTAAATCATTTAAAACCAATTTCAAAATTCAAACGTTACACATTAATGTGCACTGTGCACATTTACATGCATTTTAATGTTTGTCATGCTTTAAGTCCAAGAATTGATGAAGCAATGAGTCAAAACGGTAAGCATTGTTTCATTTGTTTCAAGACTTTATCAAAGAAGCAAGTAATTTCCTAAATGAGGAATCGTCACTACTTATCTTTAAGGATTTAGTTTTTGGTAAAAGTAGGCCTACCAGCCGACAAGCCTACATCAGCGAATTTAGCTGTAAGCTTTCATAGCTACACTGTAAACGTTAATTGGTTTGCTTTTAAAATTCTTGAGCATCAAATTTTGCATTTTATTCACTTTTTTTTTTATTCCAAGATTTATGATTATGAAGATTGAAAGTTTTATTCCAAAATTTATTACTTGTACTTGGTTTTGTACTTACCAAGTGGTTGCATAGTTATCTTCAATTTAAGATTTTAAAAAGAAATGTATGTAAAACTCAAAAAATCTTCTACACTACTGTCTATTTTCAAAATATTTTTAAAAACATTACGATTAGTCTTGAGTAAGTTGTTATTTTTGGCAATAGCAAAAGACGATTTTTGCCTTTTACCACATTTTAAATTGGCTACAGTAGAAAAGTAAATAATTTTTGAAATATGCTTTTTCTAATAAATATTTTATTAATTTGTTTTCTGTTGCAGATGATTTGTCTGATGCCCTTCAATTAGTGGAATAATTTATCCATATCATGAGCAAATGTTAACAAGATGGTTGTTTATCTGTGTCCTAACCATATGGAAAAGAGACAAATAATTGCAAGTGGTGTTCAGAAGAAACTAAAACTTGAAACTGTTTTAAACGTGTAGAGAAGATTGCATTATTGCTTATACCTGTTTATACCAGTAGTGAATTAGTATAGCGGCAGGATCGTGAGACTTTTTAGACCTTGCTAGATTATCCTCTTTGTATACATAAGTTGCTGCTCATTGTCCAGTTTTGATGTATAGCTTTTTAACAAGTTAAGTAATGTTTTTGCTGTAAAATAAATAAAATAAAAATAGTGCACCTGGTTGTTTGCTGCAATTATCCAGCCGTTATCATGCGGACTCGGAGCATGAATATCAGCTTTAAGTGCTCTCCGCCAAAGTGTAGACCGGGCCTTACGTGCCGAGTTCATAATGTTAATGCTTAGTTCATTCATGATGTTACCAGAGTTGTAGGTCAGGCCGGGCCTTTCGGGTCGGGTTCCGGCCTAAATTAGACAAAACTTTCAGGCTTAATTCGGTCCTGAAACATGCTTTTTGTCTTAAATAGACAAAAATATAATCAAAAGTACTTGGCATCATTGCTAAATTTTTCCGACCTAACTTAACTTGCAGACTTTTTTGGCATGATTTGTGCTTCGAATTACACTGTAGTTTTGGGGATCGGGCTTACATTTTCGGGTACGGGCCTGAACTAGTCAGTCCGTTTTCAACTCTTGGACGTGACTACATCGGAATGCATGTTTTTCCGCTTACTTGAATCTTGTCACTTTCAATGAAATAATTGCCTATCCCATTTCAAGAACTTAGTTCAAAACTCGGACACTCTTTTAAACAATGGATTCGGTGGCTCTGACAAGAGCCGTTACATGTTGAGCATATAGTTTGATTAAAACATCAAACTTATAGGGGAATTTTCGACGTTTTCTTCAGCAGCAACAATTAGGCGTTGCTGTTGATGGCCAATACCACGTGTCGTTCTTTATGGCCAATACTACGAGTTGTTGATGATGGTTAAGAGCAGCAGCGTTTTCGAAAATTATGGAGTTTGGATTGAGTGGTGAAGAACTCCTGTTAAGCATCCTTGGCATCGCATTCCCTTTCTTGAATTTCTCTAAGAATGTCTTTATTTCTTTGCGATTCAGCAATGCAATGCAGTTGATCTTCGTAAAATAAAACACCACTATAGTACCACTAAATGCTTTTAAAAACTTGCTATAAACACTGCTTTCGAAAAAAAAGTAAATAAAATGAGATAAAGTACGCTTTAAATGTTATCATGAACAGAAGTGGAGTCGAAGACACAAGGCTCGAGGCAAAAGCCATGGCCAAGGGGACAAAAAAAAAAACCGAGGCCAAGGACAGGAATGCTCGAGGTCAAGGTCAAGGACCAAGGACACAAATGCAAGTGTTTTCCTGAGAAAAAAGGTCTCAAAAATTTTTTTTCGGTCGATCGACAAAAAAAAACGGTCTAGAAAAACATTTTCCAGCCGATCTACAAAATTTTAACCATTCAAAAAATAATGCCGTCCTCGAGCTGAGGACAAAGGGGGGGGGCATGCCGCAATTTTGCATACTTTTCTTTGCTAATTATACTATCCTGGCGACCCAAAGGGGGGGGCATGGCCCAATGCTCCCCCCCCCCCCAAAACACGCCCATGGTACTGCATATCAATGTGAACGGTATAAGAAAAAAATCAGTTTCTACAATTCACAAACATATTGGAAATGAAACTTGGTTAACAATATAATAGATTTTAGTACAGTTTAATTTTGTCGCTACTGCAGTATTGCAATGCTATACCAACCTGTAGCTTTTGCATGAACGATTATCAAAACATCCTTCTTTCTTTGCTGTCTAAACTGTTGCGCTGCTGTCAAATTTCGATCTTTTTTACGACAAATAATGCACAGTGTAGGTTTTGTTTCTACAGCGCAATCTTTTTCCTCAAGTTTTCTTTTGGAAGGTGGGGGTGAAGACATTTTCTTGTCATATGCTTTTACTATTTCAATTTCACCAAATAAAATGCTAATTTATGAAAAAAAGTTGAAGTGAACTGTAATTTATTAAAGTGAACTGTAATATAAGTTGAAGTGAAATGCAGTTTACTTCAGGTAAAATCGCAAATTTCTCAAATAAATGTAGCCTAAATAGGCCACCAATACTAAGGAAATAATCTTAAATTTTTTTTGAATTTTTTTACCGATAACATACCACAATCTACGTAAAGAAAATAGGCCTGCCAATAACTGGTTCAAGAGTAGCCTAATGATTGCTTAATTTAACTGGCAGCTCTACTTAGCGTACCATGTTCTATTTTATTAATTATCTCAAGTACCGGAAAGCTGCATGGAGTGATAAGTAGGCTAATTCAGACTCAAAACGTTGTTGATTTGTGTTAGTCCAAACAATATCGGTATGCTGGCAGTAGGGCAGGGGCAGGTTAGTTGATACATATTTTAGAGAAAAAGCGATTTTTCATAAACTACTTGGCAAAGAAGTACAAGTTTATATGCAAATAAAAGCTAATTTTTAGGCTAACTTTTCATAAAAGTTTTGTGTATCTTGTTTCAAAAGACTTCGATTTATACATCTCTAAGTAAACCTTTCCAAATTGTATCAACTAACCTTTTGAAAAGGTTAGTTGATGCAACCATGAGGTTAGTTGATACATCTAAGATTTCTATTGATTTTAGCCAAAGTTGCCAGGTATATCCTTACAATGGCAACATTTTTAACTTCTACAAGCTAACAAAATGAACATAATAGACTTTGGTGAAAATTTTAAATACCAGTAGCCTTATGTTCTATTCAAATTGCACTTGTAAGCATCATGACTGTATTCGTAGTGTAAAATTAGTGTAATATTGTTAGTAGGACATAACAAAAGATTAAACAATTGACCACTACAGTATGCACTGTTTCATTCAGCAACATAAAAGAATCTTGTATCCAAATGTTCATCGTGTATTTTACAATACTGTTGACATGAACAGCCTAGTGAGCCAAATACCACTTACTAAAATCGAATGAGAATTTGAGGTAATTGCTTCTTCAACAAGACCTTTTTAAAAGCAATGGGGCATGGCAGCATCAACAAAATGTCTGCTGCAGTAAAAGAATACGTATATTCATTATTAATCATAAAACTCTGACTCTCACAATTTTCTAGCTTTGGGGGTGGACATTTTCCAGGTTTTGGAAAAAGTGGTGCAAATATTCCACAAAAATTGCAGCACTGGCCAAGCCTGATGAGTTTCTTTTCCCAACACAGCTGAATCTACGAAACGGTAGTTTGCAAACTGTAAAAATAGTTCAATACAAATACCCAAAATAATAACCTTGCTAATGCAGGTTAGTTGATACAGTGTCTCAACTAACCCACAGATGAATGTATCAACTAACCTTTTCTTTAATTTTCAGAAAACATACTTAACTTTGTGCCAGCCCAACACTAGGGAAAACTTTTTGAGTTACCAATTGCTGGCTTACCTCAAGATAGTAAGTCCCGCACATTAATTAATATTTTACTTCATTTCAAATTTTCGAAATAAATAAAATTGTAATTCTGCTGAAAATTGCTTCAAGCACTATATTTTCAACTTTAGTTTTTCATTTCTAAACTAAGCAACCAAATTTTTCCAAACCATCATGCGATAATTCTTTTGCCACAATTCACCAACTGGTGGCGGTTTTTCGCCAAAAGCTCATTTATTGTTTTTGGTTTGCGGTGTGTATCAACTAACCCTTTGTATCAATTAACCTGCCCCTGCCCTACCGGTAAATTAGCCGATTAGTTGATCTACTTGTCCATATTTGGCCTCACTAGCTGCCTCAAATTGATTAACAGCATAGGCTACTACTATTTATACCATCTGAATCTGAAATAAGTAATAAAATAATGGCTGAAGTAGCCTAATTTTGTTTTTCATACCCCTAAACCCAGTAGCCTAGTTTAATCGCGTTATTTTTTTGAAGTTTGTTGTCATTGAGATCAGCTGCCAAATGGATAGATCAGCTGTTTTTAAAAAATGTTTTCACGTGTAATAACGTTGTGAAATAACATTTACTCTAGAATACTAACGGTAAAAAATTTTTCAAAAACGTCTCACCTTAATGATTTTTTAGGTTTGAAATTAGGGCATTTTTGCTTTTGTTTTAATTTTTGTTCTAAAAAAACCGCAAAAACAGTTCAATCATAATTTGAAAATTATTTAACGGCAACACCATAACAAAAAAACTTTACGTCAAAAACGTCACAATGGCTTAGTAATACCAAAAATCATTCAAGCGAATTATTTAAAAATATTCATCCGCGCTCTAATTCAAAGCATTATATCTCAAAATCGGCACCTCGTTGCAACGGCAGACGTTTCAATCATTGTTCAGGGAACAAAAATGCATTTGCAAAAGAATTTCCAGGAGGTACCTCGATGGGTATCACGAGACGACACAATTTTGGACAGCGTAACAAGGCCTATAATATCTATTCGAAAAATTAGCCCAAAAGATGCATAATGAAATGACGTAAATAGTGTTGCATACCTACGTTGTCTAAAACTTGTTTGAGGCCATGCTTTGGATGATATGTTTTTTGAAAAAGATTTACCTATTTAATTGATAATACCCCAATGGGGTAAAACCAATTTTACATTGTACAGTAATATATTTTGGTTTTGTAGTATACTAACAGTGACTGATTTCATATGCGCCCGATAATTTGATGGTTGTAACATTTTTCGTTCTTAAAGACATCTTTAGCTAATGCAGCTAAAGGCGTAGAACAATGCTTAATTTTTAAAACGGAATAAACTACACTTGTGTTGTCTTACTCTTAACACTGATTCGAAGAGAAATCGTAAATATTGCAAAAAAGGTTAAGTTTTATTTTTTTGTATGTCATATGGGTTGATTTTTTTTAGTGTGGAATGTTAGCGGGATAATACTGATGATAAAATTAAGCATTTAATACTTGTATGTGCTATTGAGCAAGAAGTAATAGATAAAGCTGTATATTAGATGGTTAAATTATAGATTAGATTGCTTATTGGCAATTAAAAAACTAAATAGCATATTCGTGGTTCATGCAATCTAGAATCACGCACATTATGATAATTGATAGTGCTGCTATTTTGTTATATTTTACAGTAAAAATTGCTGTGAAAATGAAATGTATGTGATGGTTTTTCTAAAGAGAAACTTTAAATATTATTATACAAAGTGAACATAATCAATTTAATGTGAATAGCATCAAAATTTTTTTTCCTACATAAAAAATAAAGAAAAAAAAGCTATTTTTTGCTTCTTTTGACAATGATTCATGTAAAGTGCGCGGAGGACCCCCTAGACCTTGTCGGATTTCAAAAATGTTTTGTATGTCCCATTTTTTCCCTAAAATGAACAGTTTGAACACAGGTAAAAAGTAATATGAAAACTTTCAAAAAATAGTGAGGCGTTATAAGCACCCTAGTGTGGAAATTGCCGAAATGATATATTTTTCATTCCGTGTAATCAAGTAAAGCAAGATTATTCTGCTTTCAAAGTCCAGTTTATTATCGCAAAATAGGCTATCTTTAAATGTTTGCAATTTTAAGAGCCGAATAAATTGGTTGAGCTACAGTAGTTTTGGTTAGTTTAGATAAGCGCTTTCTAAATATCTGAGAAACAATCGGTTGCGGTCAGTATCAGTGTAGTTTCCGCCTTACAGTTGGCCTAGAAGCAGGGGTGCCAAAACCCGGGGGGGATGGGGGATATATCCCCCCCAATAATATAACTGTATCCCCCTCAATAATTTGAGTAAGGTCTGCATCTGCATCCCCCCCGATAATTTGACTCTGGTGCGCATCTGAGCGCAGGTCTCCACTTGAATGCGGGGAAGAAAAGTGCTCCATTTTCGGTGAAGACCTTTTTTTTTTGGTCTTCACTTAATTTGCTCACCTGAAAAAAAGTGTGGTCTAGGCTCATCCCCCCCAATGTTGAAAATAGGGAAAAATTGGGGTAAAATGGCAAATTATCCCCCCAATGCTCAACAAAGATCGGCACCCCTGCCTAGAAGGCAACATAGTTAGTAGTAAAAGCACTGTTTGATTTCTGGAAATTACTACAGCATAAAAAGGTAATACTTTCAAATAACACTTCATCAGAAAAGATTATTAGAACTAGAAGCTTTCTGTAGACCTTTCCACGCAGGCTAAGACATGAAAACCAAAGTGAAAACAATAAAATGACCATTGGCAAACCAACCAATAGTAGCACTAGTAGTAACGAGCAGTGCAAAAAAGCATAAAATATATTAAAGTAAACAAACAATCAAATACGCAGCGCATACTCTTCAGGAGGCTACAAGTGACCGAAGTCTTCAAGCAACAGACCCCCAGCAGTAGCAGTTCACAATATTAATCACTGCTTCTACAAACCGCCTTGCCGGTCTACTCAGTTCTGGTAGTTTGGTAACCTTGCCGGTCTGTTTCAACAAACTTGGTAATCAATCAAGGCTGATTAGAAAAAATGCGCTTTGCAGCAAACAATTGTGCGATTTTCACTGCAACTGTTGCACAGAAAAACCACTTAGTGTAGTAAATAATACTCTGCAATGTCTCGATCAAACACATGCATCGTGCTAAAAATCGCCCACATAAGAAACCTCGTACGATCTGCTCTAGTAGGGGACGTGCAATGACATCAAATTGATTGTCGTTTAAAAAAATCTCCTCCATATTAAGATAGTGCACGTGGCACTATTTCCGGTGATACAAAAAGAAAAAAGGCTTACGCTTCGAAACCCGCTGCAGTTGTCGCTTGGTGTGTATAAACGGCTTTAACAGTCATGCGATTTTTTTTTTGTTGATTTCATGTCTTCAGATAGTTCTGGGCAAACTTAAAATTAGCGTAGCATTTGGAAACAAAAATGCTTCCAGTATCTTGATCTCTGAGCTTGGCTCTTGCTAGTTTGAATGGAACTAAAAGTCATCTCAATAATTCGTTTTCATAACCAAAATAAATTTGCAAACAAGAGTGGTAAACCATCGGTAATCTTTTTTTAACTTCGGAGATTGTCGTAGAACGTTGCTCTGAGTTTGCTGGTGCATTTATATAATATAAAAATAATAAAAAGACGCAACAAACCCGCAAAAGATTAGTTTGAAAACGGGAAAAAAATCTGATTCAAATTTTCTTCTGATTTGAAGTAATATAGAAACATACACTGCAACATCTTGACGTCCTTCGTGGTCGACTCCTGGGAAGCCATGTCAACTTCCACTGGCAGTTAGGTGGCCAGAACAACCACCAACCCTGCAGCTCCAATGATATTTCACATTGTAGCTCAAGTCAATTAAGCACAGAGCTGGACAGCGCTGTTTCGAGCTTTTAGCTCTCATCGGCAGCCCTCAGTGGAAGTTGACATGGCTTCCCAGGAGTCGACCACGAAGGACGTCAAGATGTTGCAGTTTTGATTTCCGTGGTCACGCAGAGGGGAGTCCTTGTAGTAAGGATAGCCTATGGCTGTCCTTACTACAAGGATCCAGCGATTTTTCACTTGTTTCTAAAGTACCACAAGTGAAAAATCGTTTATTCCCTACTAAGCATCTGCCTCTCTGCAAGCCAATAAGGTTTGCCAGTTAGGCCAAGATGTTTGTTCAGCTGGGAATACCTTTGAAAAGATAGCTGAGGGCTGCCGATGAGAGCTAAAAGCTCGAAACAGCGCTGTCCAGCTCTGTGCTTAATAGAAACATACAGTGACCTCATTTCGAGAACTGTTTGTATACACCCCATATCAATCTGTTGTTGATATCAAAGTTTCAAAAAAAACTACGACACAGTGATAACCCATGGTCGAACCCATTGTAACAGTATACGTATTTATTAATCAGTGACTGGAATCTGTAAGATTTATTTGACTTGGACTTTCAATCTATGTTGCAATGCTTAGTTCTATTCTGGCAATCGTTTTTGTTGTTAATTGAAACAGATATTTGGACTGTTTTACCTACAGTATGTGCTCCTAAACATAATTCCTAAACTCGTTCTTTCTACACACACTTCACTTTAAAAAAATTTTTAGCAGTTATTCTTGACTACCTTTAACATTACTGCAGTAGCATTATTACTATACATTAGGGTGTTGGAGGCGCCCCGACCATCTCAGATTTTGCTCACCTTTTTTTTCAAACTGCGTTTAGTCCAGTAGAACATGAATATGAAGTTTTGAAAAATCTCATCGACGTTTACCCTACCCGCCAGGGCACTTTCCGGACCCACTTTTTAAAAAAAATCAAGTTTTTCGTCACTGGAGGGCGCCATGTAAAATATACATAACTGGAAGTGGTTTTAAAAGATGCCCTTTGTTGTTCCACACTTATTAAAAAAAAACTGAGTGAATTGGACCACTAGGTCCAAAGATATGGGCCATTTTATGGTCATATTTTTACTCATTACTGCCTCTAGTGGTAGAAAGTTAAGTTGCATAAACTCAAATACTGCTCAACCAATTGACACAGAATTTGGTGTACCCCCGCATTTTCAGGGGTGAGGATTTCATTTATGTCCTTGGTTTGACTTGGAACTGCCACTGGAGGGCAGTAATCTATCTTTTTTTCATCGATTGTTGCTTTTCCATTGCTTCATGTTTATGAGATGCAATTGTGTTATTGTTGAATAGCAGTACATAGAACTCTGAACAATACATAACAGTAGTGTTCCAAACAAGCAACTTATTTGAGACTTAAATTGTTGAGAAATCCAAAAACAGCAACACCAAAGATTTTATTGAATAACAGTACAAAGAACATTGAACAATACATAACAGTGTTTCCCATAAGCAACTTATTCAAGGCTAAAATTGTTGAGAAATCCCAAAAGAAAAGTAGCATCAAAGATTTTGCCAAGTGGGAAAATATTGGACAGTTTTTGCATTTCTCGACAATTTTAACTACCAAAAAGTTGCACAATACAGCAGTACTGTACACTTATATAAACAATGTACATCAGCACAGTACATAGTAAAGTTTAGCTGGAAGTAAAGGGGCGTTTTCGAAGGTTAGGAATTTTCCTTCTGTCCTCTTTGACCGCCTGCATGTAATTTTGGAGGTTTTTTTCAGCTATAGCTAAATGCAAGAAGTCCGCAACAAGCTTCACTCTCCTTTTGGCAGAGTCATAGTCCTCATCATCTTTCACTGCGTCGCAGGCTTTGCTAGAAAAGCAGAAGGGATCGAAAGAATCCGGAAAAACATAGTGCTATCAGCAGTAGCAAATTGGCTCAAAGAAAGGTGTTGCCCAGCTGTGACGTCTGGCACTTCTGGCTTGCCAAATCCATTGCCATATCTTTTTGTGAACTCCACACTGGCATGCTAGTGCCACGCTGCGATGCATTTATACTGTCGGCCAAAGGATTTTTTTCTTCGTAAGTGACATCTTCATCCCACAAGGCTAAGGGAATTAATTCGCTTGAGAGATACCAAGTGTGCGTTGAAAAGGCTTTTAGTGCAGCAGCACTTACAACAGGGTCAACATTAGCAAAGCTCTTGATGTTGTTGTCAAGTTCCAGGTCCTGGTGTGGTGCTGATGCTGCAAATGGACAGTTGAACCAACACGAATTAAAAACAAATGTGCAGAAGTCCACAAATCTAGAAATCTTTTGTAACTGAGACTTGGAAGCGATTCCTTGAGGGATATATTCTTGCAGCATTGCCATTTTGTAACAATAGAGCTGTTTCCCCTTCCATCAAGCTTTGTGAACAGCACGATATCCCAAGAACTGGAATCGTCCTTCACTAAGTCCAATGTATGCTTCCATTAAGTCCAACAATTTTTTATAATCACCTCTTGGATATGCTTCCACTCCACGAATGCTGTCAATTAGCACTGACAATAGTGATACACTTGCTCGTTAACTGAACCAAACCTTTTATTGTCACATCACATACCTTATGTTTATCATGCAAGTTACCTTTTATTCTCAAATTACATACTTATCATGCAAGTTACCTTTTTTCCTGAATTTCTCTGAAATCTGGCAACTGATTGCATCATCCTTTATGTAAGACGATGCTGAGTTTTACTCACAAAGAAAGCTGATGAAATCACTTTAAACCACTTTACACATTTTGATAACATGATTCAGTGTAAATTAGTTTGAGAAATTTAGAAAAAAGGTAGTGCATGATGAGTTTAAGCACGTGATGTGGGACTAAAATGTTCTCAAGCCAGTGCACATTACGCAACAAGTGTAATGCAGACGAAATCGGTTAATTGCATACTGCTTAAACGCTTACATCGTTTTATTGCATACAAATCTGAAATCCCAAACCAAATCCTATCTAACATTAAGTAAAACACCTGTTAATTGCATACCGTTTAAAGGAATAAATCGGATTATTGCATAAGCTTTATTGCCCTAATTGCTACCTTTGTTCGGTTAAACGCAATTTTCTTCAGAAAATCATCGATAACAAAGTGGTTTGTTATCGAAAACATTGTGTTGGTTTGCTAAAGCGCAGTGTTTTACAGAGGAAAAATTTTGTAAAGGAAATGCGTCCACGTTTTCAAAGGCAGGCCAAAAAGATGTAAACAACCACATCGCATGAAGTACTGTAAAACGATAAAAATAAGGTTTTGTATGAAACTGCGAGCGGCCTTTTTCAATCACTTTCTTTCGTTATTACGCTGCGCTTAAACAAAAAAGCCGTTGCTCTCCGATTAAAGTAGTTGTGATGCAATAAAGACTTTTGTTGAGATCAGTGTAATATTTTATCGCGGTTGTTATGCGCCTGCTGGGGGTACACAGTGTTTTGTAATGAATTGCTGTAGTGTTATTTTAGACAAGTATAAAGCGCTTCATGCCCCATTTGACTGATATGCAATCCCTAGTGCAACGTCCGTTTACGATAAATACTTTTTCTAGAGCATATTGCTAAACCCATATATCGGATAATTGCATAAAAATGTCTGGCAAACTAGGCATGCGATTAACCAGTTTCGTCTGTTATACCATTCTCAGTAAGCTCTTATAGTGGTGGAATTACACAGAAGGAAGATCACTGACATTCAAAGCATCCACTTTAAGCCGAACTTCACTTAACTGCTTACTGTATTGTCATGTATAGTTCGTTTAACAAAAATAAAACTGCATCACATAAACATGAAGCAATGGAAAAGCAACAATCGATGAAAAAAAGATAGATTACTGCCCTCCAGTGGCAGTTCCAAGTCAAACCAAGGATATAAATGAAATCCTCACCCCTGAAAATGCGGGGGTACACCAAATTCTGTGTCAATTGGTTGAGCAGTATTTGAGTTTATGCAACTTAACTTTCTACCACTAGAGGCAGTAATGAGTAAAAATATGACCATAAAATGGCCCATATCTTTGGACCTAGTGGTCCAATTCACTCAGTTTTTTTTTAATAAGTGTGGAACAACAAAGGGCATCTTTTAAAACCACTTCCAGTTATGTATATTTTACATGGCGCCCTCCAGTGACGAAAAACTTGATTTTTTTTAAAAAGTGGGTCCGGAAAGTGCCCTGGCGGGTAGGGTAAACGTCGACGAGATTTTTCAAAACTTCATATTCATGTTCTACTGGACTAAACGCAGTTTGAAAAAAAAGGTGAGTGAGTTTGGATAAGAATTTAAATTTCATGGGGCGCCTGCAACACCCTACTATACATAGATGGGCAAGTTAATGCAAAAAGCTTCGTTAACCACTAGTCCTTTAACAAACTTCACACCTCCGTTAACGTTAATCCGTTATTTTCAGCTTAATTAACGGAAGTTAATAAAGTCCGTTAATCCGTTAACATTTTGCGAGTAATTTACATGTCTTTATGTTCACTCGCTTCTAGAACACGTATTGACTCTGTTGAGCTGATTGTAAGGAAATATTTATTGCTATGGTGGTCTTTTTGTGTTTTGAAAGTTACATTTTACAATCTAACCTAATTTCAAGATAAAAACAAGTTCAAATGCACAACGAAGTTGCAAGATATTAACGATAAAAACCTTAACGGAAGTTAAGAAAACTTAACAGAAGTTACTTTACTGTAGTCCGTTAACAGCACTTAACGGAAGTTAATTTAGTCCGTTAACATGAAAAAACTTTTTAACGGATTAACGAGTTAATGAAAAAGTTAGCTTCGTTATTAACGGATTAACGATTAACGGACTTGTGCCCATCTATGTTACTATATGTTGCAAATAGTGAACAAAACGTGACCAAATGAATGAATCAAGCGCGTCGCCAGCGGGGGGGGCAATGCCCCCCAGATTTTTTTTTGTTGCCCCCCCACGATATTTTTTTGGGAGGTAAAAGATGGTGTTTTTGGGCGGAAAAAACGCTAAAATTTGTGATTTCGGCCAGAAAAAGCCTTCGGATTTCGGCGAAGACCTTTTTTTTTTTTTTGAGATCACCTGCTTTTGGTCGGAAAATTTGTGATTTCGGCCAGAAAAAGCTTTCGCATTTCGGCGAAAACCTTCGCCCCCTGATTTTAATTTTGCCCCCCGATCTCGCGAAGCTGGCGACGCCCCTGGAATGAATGTAAATTTTGAAAACCGGAAAAGCGTTGAAGAACGCATTATTGAGCACCATAACATGTAACACTTTTTTTAGATAGTGCAACACTTTTTTTGTTGGACATCAAGATAGTGCAACACTTTTTTTGTTGAATTTGTAAAAAAGAACCCTGCAAATGCCCGTTGTTTTTACGGATTTATAGAATATATAGATTTACTTAAGCATGAATTTCTTTTGGTATATGGCCACTAGGATGTTGCAGCCGCCCCATAAATTTGAAAATTTTATCGTAGCAACTTCTACCTTAACTTACGTTGGAGGCTTGGCACAAAAACCCTTTTGGTCAAGTTTCGTAACAATTTGTCAGTGTTTAGGGGTCGCACAGTGACATCAAAATTTCGGCAATTTTAAAACAAAAATGTTTATTTCATTGTGAATGTTTTGGGACTATAAGTCGAACCTATCCCTATCCCTTTTGATCATTTCTACTGTTTTTGGGAGTCGTTGTTTAGAACATAGCCAACACGAGAACTTCTTAAATCAAAGTTATCAAAAGTTATATTATAGACCTACTGCCACAAGCATAATTAATACCAAATTATTGCATATTTTTCTGATTTATTAAATGATTTCACATCTGACCCTGATTTTAATCTGAAAAGTACTCATTATTGTTATCTACTCAATGTCAGTTTTATTTTTTTATTCTAGACAGCTGTGTTGACAAAAAGCATTTTATTAATAAGCTGTTATAATTTTCGTTTCTTTTCTTTAACAACCAAAGTTTTTCCCATGTTCTCGATACTAGTTTTTTAGTTAGACATCGCGGTATGCAAAAATGCTTTTTCTTCGTTTTTCAATCATGTTAAGGCGTTAGTTTGATGACCAAGATTTCATTATGTGTTCAATTTTTTCTGATGTTTGAGAAATCTTGAAAATATGGCAAAGATCTTTTTGCATGCTTTGTCAATCTCAAAAAATTATAATATGATCGCCTTTCTATCTTTAGAGTGTTCTGCAGAAGAATGGCGTTGATGGTTAGTTGTTACATGCCATCAAGGCATTCTATGGTGCCGACTGTAGTTTCGTGTTTGAGTAAATGGAGGCAATCAAAGCTTTCCATATAAGCATTGAACTCCGGCAAGAATGCGATTTGTTTCTTCTCTTTTTTATTGTTTACATGAATTGGATCGACAAATGCAACCTAGCTAATGAGTTTGCCACAATAGGAAATTGAAAAATCAGTTGCCTGCTTTATGCTGATGAATTGATACTCCTTCAACAGAATCTGGTTTTCAGTGCACATTACATAGGTTTGCAGCTGCTTATGACATAGCAGAAATAAAAATAAGCTCGGTCAAAACTGATATGCTTCATGTTTCAAGAAACACTAATCAGTGCTTATTGCAACTGAGTGGAGCGACACAGAAACAAGTATACAAGTTCTAGTATCTTGGGGTTGCAATCATGAGTGACGGAAGGCAAAACAAAGAACTGGGTATCTCAATTAGCAAGGCAACTGCAATAACGAAAGCTTTACACCATTCAGTAGTTATGAGACGATTCAGTAGTTATGAGACGATTCAGTAGTTGTGAAACGAAAATTGTCAAAAATGACGTAAAGCTCTCAATTTTCGAAACAGTTTTTGTCCCTTCTATCTCTGTATGGTCATAAAAATTCGGTAATGATTGAAAGGGTGCGATTGCAAGTGCAAGCGTCCAAAATGAGGTTTCTCCAAAAAATCAAAGGAGTTACATTATTAACAAGGTGCACATCTTTCAAGATTTGAAAATCTCTACAGCCGCTACTTCTTCAAATAAAAAGATCTCAGCTTAGATGGTTTGGCCATGTAAGCAGAATGCATGAGGAAAAACTTCCAAACAAGCTTTACTTACCAAATCAAATGGGAAAAAAACAGTTGAGCGACCCAGAACTACTGCAGATGAATCAATATTACATTGAGGATCTTGGGTGGAATTGTTTGGGACTTCACCCAAGCGAAATGATGGTGTTGATTGAAAAACGTGAAGTGTGGTAACTTAATCTCAAGCTGCTGCCCTCGCAACCCTTACAGGAAATAGGGCTATTAGGAGAGAGAGAATTTTTCTTGAAGTTTTCAATGGTTTTGTTTGCTTTTCTACTGTTTGTTCTGCTAAAGTTGCATTTGTACAAATTTTTCATTTCATCTACCAGCTTCTTTACTTCCTCAATTATTTTCAATTGACGAGTGGTAGGAATTCCAGCTTTGTGGCGGGAAGACATGTGCTTTTGATAGTGTTGTCATCAGGTTTAGAAATACTTCCTGGAAGCCAACTGCGACAATTTACAGATCTTGTAGTAGTATATTGCTAGTAGATTTAATAATGTTTATGTTTTATAGAGCTTATACTAAGTAGATTGCACTAAACTCCGTATCTTACACAGAAAAACATAACAAATACGGTTTTAGTAAGCAGCTGCTGTAACTATATAAGTCAGAACAGCAGTTATAGATTTCAATGACTAGGCCTAAAGCATAGTCTGGACCGTCATTCTTTAAGAAAGTAACATTGTAGGCTATGTTTTACTCTGTTTTACACAGCCAGCCAAAATAGATACAGTAGGTCTAACTTAAACGGAGTTTCTGTTGTAGTTTTCCAGCTCCTAAACGTGATAAATTTTGATTAGTATTAGCTCTGCAAAAAACAAACAAAAAGCATGCATGTAAACAGTTTTAGAAGTTGTACTGAAGTTTTTTTTGAAGGTATAAGACCAAAAGTGAATGTTTAATTTTGCAATGACTCATTAGTAACAAAGATTTCACATAGCACCATCTAGCGCCACAAAATAAAGCAAATACCAAATTTTGGGTAAAAAAGGGCTCTGTGCGACCCCTAAACTTCAAGTTTTTTTCTGAAACTTCGTATTCTTGATTTTTTTTGGCAACCTTTTATTTTGAAAAAGGTAGAAAAAAATCGGAAGAGGTCGGGGCAACTGCAACACCCTAATGGTCACTCATCTCGTTTTGATCTCTTTTTGTATGGAAGTGTCATAAAAGTCCGTTTTGTGACTGGAATCTGTTAGATTTGCTTTGGCTTAGACTTTTAATCTAGGTTTGCTATGCTTAGTTTTTTCTGGCGATTGTTTTTGTTCTTAATTGAGGTAGGTATTCCGACCGTTATACTTCTATGTCCTCAACTTTAGTTTTGACTTTCTATACACACTTCACTTTAAAATTTTTTCTAGCAGTTATTCTTGCCTACCTTTAACATTACTGCAGGAGCAATATCACTATATGTAGCAAATTGTGAACAAAACGTAACCAAATAAATGAATGTAAATTTTGAAAACTGGAAAAGCGTCAAAGAACGCATCATTACACATTAAAGCATGTAACACTTTTTTCGTTAAATTTGTAAAAAAGAGTGCTGCAAATGCCCATTGCTTTTACGAATCTGTAAGAAACGTCCAGTGTATATCAGCAGATCATAATATGAACTGTATGCTGCTTAGTAGCGTAGCCAGGAATTTGGATTGGGGGGGGGCTGTTTTGGAGAGTAAAAACAAAATCAAACGATCTTGACCCAGATTTTGATTGGTCTTCTCTCAGTTTGAGACAGTTTTTCCAGCCAAATTAGGTGATCTCCAAAAAAAAGGTCTTCACCGAAATTGAGAGGGTTTTTTTGTTCAAATTCAGGTGAACTCAAAAAAAAAGAAAAAAAAAAGAGTTCTTCATGTACGCTAAGACCTAGTTTTTCTGGTCCACATCATCTCAGGTTCTTTACCAAGTCTCATCCTAATTGCCTTTGGGGGAGCTATTTTCGTTTTTAGTGCAAAAACCAGCCTCCAAAGTGCCAAAAACATAGCATTTTGCATAGTTTTCAGGCCAATGGGGGGCTCGAGCCCTCCCTGCCCTCCTCCTAGCTACGCTACTGCATTGCTGCTGCTGTTGTCTTTAGAGAGATACTGCTCAAAATCGTTTTTTTTGAAGAAATAAGAAATTCTTGAGGGAATTAGAATGTTCCCCAAGCCTTGTTCAACTATTCTCCGTACCGGCCAAATAGGTTTAATCCGTTTGACTACGTACGATTAACAACGCTGCGTTTCGAAATTTTTTAATGTCAGAAAAGCATTACTTTGCAAAACTTCTTCCACAGTAAGGAACGCCTTGTTGGATAATCAAACATCGCGTTTCTTAATTGGCAAGAAATTTGCAATGAATAAAATTTCTTGCAGAATAAACGAAGTCAAACGGAATAAATCTATTTTGCGGATAAGGAATATAGTGTAACAAGCTTTGGGATACATGGTGATTATGCAGTTTCTACTTCTTCAATGAAACCAACCGTCAATAATATCTCTTTAATCTATAGTATGGTGTACTTGCTAGTTACGCAGGCAACACTGCAATCGTACTTAATCAGCTAATTTACTTCTAGTTTAAGCTTGTGATTAATCATATAAAACGACTCGTTTAGAAATTTATCTACAAAGCTTATTGCTCTAAGGAGGTTGAATAGGGCTGTACGTACATGAAGTATTATCAAAGAGCACTTTAAAAATTACACAAAAGTACATAATCACTAATTGCAGTAACATAACAGAAAAAGATAGTCGTTAAATTTGGAATTGCAAATCCAGTTTTCTGCTTATTACCGTTTTTACAAGTTTATGCTTATTGTGTGGTGTCCCACTGGCAATAATTTGGTTGCCACAAGACTCGACCAGTAACCAGCAATAATTTGCACTTTCGCGTATTTGTTTTTGTTAAATTCTAGGTGTTACTGTCTCACCAATAAAATCGTATCTTTGCACAGGCAGTTAAACATAGTCCTGGGTAGCTTTTTGCTTGAAAGATAGTATTAACAAATTTTAAACCAACAAATAAACGCACGTTTCTGCAAGCTTAAAAGTAAACAATCAAGAAAACAAAGAAAAACGTTTCGTTCACACTAAGTCGCATTTGATTCGCACCGGCGGCATTTTTCAAACAGTTGTCTGGCAGGTGAATATAACGAACAGATGCTAATCATTAAGATACTTCAAGGGGGGTATAAATTTACAAGTTAAAAAAATTTGGTTTTATATTTTCATAACCTACACTGTTGAAAAAATTATTTTGTTAAGTTTTTCGGCTAAATATTTTAGTCTCATTACGCAAAATTGTACATTAATTTTGATCTTCTTTATCGCGAAAACATGCAAAACTTTCATTTTTTATCGCCAGCTATTCCGTGAGAATTGTAGCCCAGCAACTCAATATTGAGTCCCCATACTTCACGATCTTCCATTACCTCCATCATTTCGCTTGCTTCAAGTCATAAGCAATTCCTTCCTCAATCCTATTTACGATCAATTATTTGTAATTGCTAATTGGCCAACTGACTAATCGGCGTACTGACTCAACTCCCCTCCTATATACATATATCTTCTTTTATGCCCTCCGTGAGTGCTGCACTACGGTGTTTTGACACTACGCAAGATTTTAGCTTGAAAATCAATTATTGGGTGCCATAATTTATCTACAACGTTTGCGTCGAAAAATTCATTGGTAAGTGACATGTAAAATACGTTGTAATTTCTGCTGAAGTTACTTTAATTTATAGTAAGTTTAAATTACATCGATAAGATAACGAGTTGTGCGCAAAAGTGTTTAATTATTTTATTTTGGTTGCAGTTGGTTTTCTTTGTTGCAGAACAACTTTCGGCTTTACTTGTTACGTCATCTATATTTATGGTGTGTTTTGATTACTTAACATCTTTTATTTCTTCAAGAAACCGCCAACGAATAAAATGTTGTTTCGCAATTAATTCAGTTATCAAAAATTGCGTTGCATGCATAGATCAAGTTGAGTCCGTAACACAATTACTTCCTTTGTTTGTACTATTGAAATTTAATTTTGTGTTTTTGGTTTGCGTATTTGGTAAATAGTTAATACCCTATTGATTAATTGCAAATACACAAACAATTAGGCTCAAAAAGCATTTTTACGCCCGCCGACGATCACGAGACTTTTTGGTCTTCACTTTTTCACCGGGCTCATTTACACGTCGGCCAGTGATCTTGTGTGATCTGATTGCTAATTTTTTCCGGTTGGATGGCCCGAACTATATGCATCAATTGCACTGATAATTGAAATTTTTAGGATAAAATCTCGAATGGTTAATGAAATGGATTTGTTCCAAATAAAAATTTAATGCAATCTTTCAAAAAGACGTTGGAAAAATCCTTTTTCTTTTTGAATAAGAGTTTTTCGTTCCTCTTCAAAACGACGAAGGGAAGCCCAAACAACCTCCTCAAACACCATTTTGATTTTTGTTCCATCAAAGCTGGAACATTCCAAGTATTTAACGGCTTTGATATCACGTGCAAGCTGTTCGCCCATTTCATAGGTAAGGGGCTGCTCTTCCTGCTTCAATAAGTTGTTCAAAGTTTCGGGATCGTTTCTAAGATCAGTTTCAGTTCCCACAAGTATGATTATAGGTGGGAAGGAGTTGTAAGAATGATTCCGAAGCGATTGATGTTTCAATTTATCCAGGAAACGTGTTTTATTAACATGGAATGTAGCAGGATTAACAACAGAAAACGAAAAAACGACGACATCGATAAATGCCCATGGACTGCATAGTTTTCCATATAATGAGGACACAAAGTCTTCATGCAAAAAATGTTTAAAGTGATATTTTTTGTGTTCATCCACTATCATCAAATCATACTCGTCGCCGTCAATTTCAATAAGTGTTGAAAAACAATTTTTGTATTTACCGCGATAACGCGGCTCTTCGTTTAAAAGCTGGCCTAAAGTGTTCAAACGCTTACCATGGACGAAATTTTTAATCATCTCAGACTTTTTCGAGTCGTCACTTCCCAAAACAACAATCTGAAGTGGCCGCATTTTGTTTCGAGCAGAAACCCGCACAAGATTTTGATTGATACTCTCCAAATCTGTGACGTCATAACCGAAACATTCCAGAAACTTTGTAGCTTTAATCCTACGAGCAAGTTCCAAACCCATCTCTTCACCGTGTTTTTTTGATTCTTCAGTTTTTTCTCTCTGATCTGCGTTGCATCCCAACAGAATAACCGGAGTGTTTGGATTACAATGCTTCATCAGGGAAAAATTCCACGATTTCCTTACAAATTCATATGTCATGGGATCAATAACTGAGTATACAATAAGAATTAATGATGCTTGTGGCACGTTATTTGGAAAATAATTCCGCAAGTTATACGGCACGTTATACTGGTAACGATTTCCTGAATATTCTTCATCTTTTCCCAACACAAATAAGTCACGAAAAGATGTTTCCAACTGGTACTTTTTGTCCGCAACAGTGATTACACCATAGAATGCAGAGTTGTGATATTCTTCAAATGAGTTTTTGATCAGTCGTTTGCCAAAGACATTGAACTTATCTTTGCGAAAATAATTCATGATTTCCTAAAATAAAAAGATAACGTGCTCTCTAATAATTGCTGCTTATCTATAAAAAAAAAAAAGAACAAAAAAAACAAAAAACAAACAAACACGCATTTCTGTGGCTATCCAAAAAATCTGCGGAAGTAGAATTTATGATAGTTTTTGTTTTGCAAAGCTTTTAACAAACGAAAACTTTTGCGATATAGGGATTTTTGATTTCTTTTATCTCACGGTTTTGTGTGTTCAAAGGGTTCGGTAGCAGGAGCTAAAGAGCGCGTAGCCTACATCGCAACACGGTGCAACCCACAGCAATAGGGATTAAAACGGCAACAATTTAAAATTCTATACGTATTAAATGTTTCATACGCTGTTGGCCTCTTCAAGGAAAAGTCTCATTTTAAACTTAGACATAATATTAACAGCAATGTAAGAAATTTTGGAACATAATGTTCGGGACATCGTAATATTTTTAATGTAAAACGCAATACCACAATAACTGAAAACATAACCTGACGTTTCGTGAAAGTACTTCTCACATTTTCAAAAGTATTGAATACAAAAAACACATAACAAAAGCATTTAGAGCGTCAAAAAGAAGCAGCAGTGGGAAGAAAAGTAAAGATTGTGCTTTTAATTTGGCAATGTTTCGGTGATCAATAATTTTCGCCAGTATCTGGTTTGGGCCATTGCATCTGTTTGGTTGAAGTCAATTTTATGAATGGGATTTTCTGTTAAGTGTTTAGTTACATTGATATCTTGTCTAATTGGCGAGGTCCACTAAACAAGATGGTCTAGTCTGGTTAATTTTTTAGTCGAGTGAGCAATTCTAGTCAAGTACGCATACTAAGCAAGCGAAACTTGTCTAGTCTAGTTGATTTTTTTACTCAAGTTTCTGGAAGTCTGACCAATATACCTACTTTTGCATCTACAATACATGTTATACGATTAAGAACACTATAACCAAGTAACTTATTTTGACGTTGTTTGAAGATCAAAAGACACTTTAAATTGTTTTTGTTGATTAAAATAAATTTAACTTTAAAATCCATTTTTCTCAAAAAAAAAGCATTAATTTGTTATGGTATATCGCAGCTCATCTCTTATTTATGGAAGTGTCATAAAAGTCCGTTTCGTTTCGTCCCTCTCGTCTGTTTTGGGTTTTTTACTGCTTTTTAGCGAGAAAGTTTTGGATTTGCCGGTTTATGTAGTTTAAGGGAAACCCATTTTTATCCAGAAGATTAAAAATTTTTTGAAATTCTCTTTTCCGTAACTGTGAACTATTACAAATGCTGTGTCCCCGATGTAGTAACATCCAGACCAAGTTTTGTTTGTATTGATTCGGCTATTAAAATCATAAAACAAGGATAATCTGCCCTGCTTTTCAAATCGTGACTGAAGACCCATTTAAATATTTGTTTATGCATTTGCGTCTGAGTACAGTAATTATTGGTTTTCCACAATCTTGTGACTTCAATCGAAAAGATTATTTGTCATTGTCTAATTGCCGTTAAAGTCAAATTACTCATCAATTATTATCCTTTGTTAAAACTAAGCTGTTAATTAACGCATCTACAAAGGCCGTCGTTTGAGAATTGTTAACTTGTAGTAGAGGGTCTTACGCATTATTTGTTTTTCGAGACGACTTTAAATCGCCAGCTGCCAACCTTTGTTTTCTAATTTCCGGCTTTTGGTTGCTAAAAAGGCGATCTACCACATGTTATCACTGCTTGGAAGTATTTACATTGAGCTGGGAGCCTGGTAGTTAAATAGTGACTGAAAGTAGTCAAGTGAACAGTGCCAGTTTTTGTGAAACGTGTCAAAGCTGCTTAACTTGGGTAAATTGTTTAACGAAGCCCTCCTTTCCTATGGATTTGAGTAGTGACTGTGAGGGAATAGTCCTATAAAGTGGAAGAAAGGCCCTGAATTGGTATTTACATCGAATATGAGACTACTCTGTTTTCTGCACTTTTCTTTATTCATTATAATAATAAACTTCATAAAAAAATCATTAAATCAAGTGCTCAGCTATTTCAAAGAGAGAGGAATTGTGAGAGTTTGGCGTAGCTCTCCTACACGTTATTGAATTTTGGCTATAAAACTCCGAATCGCTGCCGTGCAAAGAATGCGGAACGGTTCTGGTTGGCAAATCGTAGCAGAACTTCGTTTTAGGAATTCAGCATTAACGAAAAACTGTTTGGCAAATTGAAACATCGGTACATAGCTGTCTGTCTCATCTTGTGTACATGCCCAAGATTTTTTTCAAATATTCACGCTTCAATACAATCCAAATCTCTAATGATTTGAGCATCCAAAAAAGCCAATTTATTGTTCTCGTGTTCGTTTGTAAACTCGATTTTCTGGTGTATTGAGTTGACAGTCCGAAAAACATAATCAATGTTACTGAGGTCATTAAAGGTCAGAAATAAATCATCTACGTAACGGTGTACTGTAAACGGATGATTTGATTTAGTAAGGGCAGTCTCCAGTGCCGTCGCCAGAACAACCGAAGTGAGGTGGCACTAGCCAAAAGTGGGGGGGGGGGAGGCACTAAAACAAACCAAACTTTTGCAAAGCAAAATTGTTATTTTAGTACGTTACAAATTATGTGCTATTTTAACAATTTTGCATTCATGTTTGATGTTTCTGAAACGTATTTTTAGTGAACCGAAATGGGGGGTGGGGGCACAAGCATTCGTTAGGGGGGCACGGTCCCTTGCCATCAATTTGGTGATAAAATTTTCCTTCGAATTGCAATGTAGCTGTTTTGCATTTTCAGTTTAATAGTTTTCCAAATTGTCTTTTATTCACGCCGTAAAATCTTGTCGAATTGAGGGAAAAAGTTTTTGGAGAATAATTTGTATTATAAAATCGACCGGAATATTGGTAAAAAGAATGTTTTTCAAGCAATGTATCGTACGAAAGATCAATCGTTCAATACCAACTATTTTGCGTCAGAGTGACTTTTTTTTCTCTAGATCATCGTTTGATTAACTATTGGTGTCATTTTTGCTCACTGAAAGCTTGCTACAGCAAGCTATACAGTAGACCTATGATTGTATGGATTGCATAGTACTCGTTTTTAAGCAGAAAACTTCACGCAGTATACCAACAACAGGGTACCTGTATCTGATTTGTCATTACTTTTACTTTGTTCGCATATATTCAGTACTGGTACGCTTTTTATACAATAATTTTGTCGTGTGAATATGTCTTTTGTGCTATTTTGCAAAAATTAATTGGAAAATAATTTGAAGCATATCTATTTGCTTGGTGAATATTATATTCTACAGGCTTAATATTTTAAATTATTGGTTATCAAAATATCAAATCATTGCAAATTCAGGTTATTTTATTCTGTATTTCATTGCATTCTAGTGCGTGGTGCATTGCTCTTGTTGCGTCATATACTCCTACGTAGCCACAAGTAGAAGTCGAATCGGATCAATTCTTTATTAAGTCGAGCTGGAGAGTTACTCGTAGGTTGTTCAACCGAGTTGGTCAACCGCATTGCGACCGATCCATTTGACCCAGATGTTGCGCTTTAGTAGAAAAGCCAGTCCTTTGGTGTGGAAATTGCCGAAATGATGTTTATTCTTTTTTTATAATTTATTTATTTTTTTATTCTTTTTTTATTCTATTTGAATAAGATTGATAATGACTTTAGTTTAAGTCGAAACGTCTCGAAATAGAATGATTCATTTTATCCTGGCTCTGGTTTTTTTGTCTAAGCTCTTCACATCGTCCCGTTATTCTGCTCCGATGTATTTTTCATTCCGTGTAATAGAACAGGTTTTTCTGCTTTCGAAGTTCATTGAATCATTGCAAAATAAGCTATCTTGAATTTGCTTATAGATTTAAGATTCGAATAATTTGCTAATCCAGCTTGGGGTTACTGCAAAGCAGAATACTTTCTAAACGGCTAAGAACATTTGGTTGCGGTTCGTATCCGTATAGTTTATGCTGTACAGTTGGCCTAGAAGGCAACATTGATAGTAACAATAGCACTGTTTTATTTCTGGCAATTACTATAGCATAAAAAGTAATCATTTTAAATAACAATTCACCAAAAAAGCTTGCTAGAGCTAGAGCTTTCACATTTCTGTAAACCTTTCCACCGCAAGCTAAGATATAAAAACCAAAGTAAACACAATAAAGTGACTATTGGCAAACTAAACAATACTAATCACTGCTTCAATAGGCCGCCCTGTCAGTCTGCTCAATGTCGGTATCAATCTAGGCTGACTAAGAAAAAGACGCTTGCAGCAAAAACTGCACAATTTTTTCCACAAGTATCGTACAGAAAAATATTGCTCTGCGTAGTAATACTCCGCGATGTCTGGATTAAACTCGAGCATTGTGCAAAAAGTCGCCTACGTGAAAAACCACGCATGATTTGCCCTCACATGGGGGGAGAGGGGGGACGTGTCAAGGCGTTAGATCAAATTAGCCACGCCATGATTGTTGCTCAAAAAATTCTTCTCCAAGGTTGTGCCCAAATGTGACTGTTTCAGGCGATACAAAAAGAAAAAAGACTGACCCTTGGAGACTCGCTGCAGTTATCGTTTGGCGTGTAGGCGGCTTTAACACTCGTATATTTTTTTCCCTTTTATCGAACTCGTGTCTTTGGATAGTTCTGTGCAAACTTAAAATTAGCTTAGCATTTGAAAACAAACAGGCTACCAGAAGGATTTTGATCTTAGAGCTTGACTGCCTTGCTGATCTGAATGGTACTAAAAGTCATCACAATTATTCGGTGGCAGTTATCGTTTTCATCACCAAAATAAATCTGCAAACACACTGTTGTAGATCATCGACAATCGTTTATTATATTCGACATTTTCTTAGAACATCACTCAGAAATTGCCTGTACATTTATGTAACGCAAAAAGTTAATGAAAAGATTCCACTAACCCGAAAGGGTTAGTTTGAAAACTGGAGAAAAGTCTGGTCCAAATTTTCATCTGGTTTGAAATAATAAAGAAACATATTGTGACCTCAGCCCGAGAACTTTCTTGATTGAGCCCATATGAGTCTGTTGTTGACATTAGAGTTTCAAAAAGTGCAGTGAAACGGTGATACCCCATAGTCGAACCTGTATTGTAACAGTATATTAATCATTGACAGGAATCTGTAAGATGTAGTTTGACTTTACACTTTTAATCAGGTTTGCTATGCTTGGTTCTAATCTGACAATCATTGTTGTTCTTAATCGAAGCAGATGTATTTCTACCGTTATGCTTACAGGATACTTTGCACCTAAACTTGAATTTTACTTTCTACACTCATCACCATACAATATTTTCTAGCAGTTATTCTTCCCTACCTCTAACATCACTGCAGTAGCAGTATTATTCTATGCTGAAAATAGTGAACAAAACGTGACTGAAAGAATGAATATAAATTTTAAAACCGGAAAAGCGTCGAAGAACGTTTGATAAAACATTAGAACATGTAATTCTGTTTTGTTAACTTAGTATAAAAAGAATGCTGCAAATGCCCATTGTTTTTATGGATTTATAAGAAACGTTTAGTGTATAATAGCAAATCATAACATACACTTGAAGTTGCAAATGTTGTGGCTCAAAATCAGTTTTCAGAAGTTACATAGCAGATTTAAAACTTAAACTTTTTTTCACTATTGTGAGGTAGCACTTCCTCACCTATCTGCTATCCCATTAGGCTAGTGTTTCATCAGCATCTGAATTCACATATAGCCAGGGTTGGAAATATTGATTAGTAATCGATAATCGATATTACGTTCTTTGCTTTTCTTTTATCGATTATCGCAGATGCTTTGCTTTCAATTTTTTCTATCGATTATCGCCTTTTCTGTGCTTTTTGCTTACATGTTATCGATTAGTAGAATCTTTAAACTTTGCTTTTGTTCTTTTTGAGTCTGCCAAAGCTTACATAGTTTCGTTTCTCTTATGCTATATTGCTCTTTATAGTTATCCTAAAAGTGTATTTTTTATATTCTTTATAGTACGGTAATGATGGTTTTTCGACTTACAAGTTTCATTTAATGGTCAATACAGCAAAAGTTTTAGTGCATCCTAATAAAAAATATAATAAAAAATTTTGTTTGCATTTCGGCATCGATTACTATAATCTTCGCTTTTTGTTTTTGATATCTTTGCTTTTTTTGTTTCTCTAGTCTTTGCTTTTTGTTTCTAATATCGACTATTGACAATTCTTTGCTTTTTGTGTGAACTATCGATATCGATTCGTCGTTGCTTTTAAACTGCATCGACTTCCAACCCTGCACATAGCCTATCCTGGCAGCCCACCCGAACCTTCAAACCGCACACGAGGGCAATTTCTGCACTTGCCATCGTACCCTCTTCTCAGATTACTCTGATCAAAGTCTGACAACAAGGTCACCAGAAAGAGGATTCTCGACCAGTATCACACTGGCACTCCACTTAGCTCAACCGCATTGCGCTAGTATCACTAAGCATGGACACCATATTTGCCCTCGTGTGTGGTTTGAAGGTTCGGGTGGGCTGCCAGGATAGGCTATGTGTGAATTCAGATGCTGATGAAACACTAGCCTAATGGGATAGGAGATACGTGAGGAAGTCCTACCTCACAGTAGTGAAAAAAAAAGCAGTTTTAGTGAAGAAATAAGAAATTCGTACGGAAATAAAGATGTGCGCGAAGTCTTGTTCCACTATTTCCGCCATCCCCCAAAATAGATTTGATCCGTTTGATTACGTACCATTGGCAACCCTGGGTTTCGAAGTTTCGTGACGTCAAAAAAGAAAGACCGTGCGAAATTTTAAGCAGAACAAGAAACGCGTTGTTAGATAATCAAACATTGCATTCCTTATTTTGCAAGAAAAAATCTATTTTTGCGCGTAAGGGGAATAGCGAAACAAGGTTAGGGATACCTGTTCATTATCTAAAGTAGTTCTCATTTCTTCAATAAAACTGACCTCCGACACTATCTCCTCAATCTATAGCGTCGTATACTTTTGCAAATATCAGTAGGTTTGTTACTGTAAATACATGTAAGAACTTTTCTTAAGTTTTCCAGTGGGCGTATTCACAATATTTTATTTGTCAAGGTTGTTAAAATCATTAAAAATGATCTGCCCTGCTTTTCAACTAGTGACTGAAGACCATAGGCGTAGCCAGGGGAGGGGGGGCCAGGGGGCCCGGGCCCCCCCAATCAAAATACCACTAACGACAAAAAATTATGACAACATAGCCTAGCGATGTTTAGTTGCAGTTTTTTTTTTTCAGTAATTACGCGCATAACAGTAATTAACGATAATATTAATGACAACAAGGGAGTCCTGGGGCCTCTAACTCACAACCAGGGGGCCCTTACTAACAACTAAGGGGCCATGGGGCCCTTAACCGACAACCAGGGGGCCCTGGGACCACTAATAGAAAACCAGGGGGCCTACAACTGAAAACCATGGGGCCCCAAAGCCCCTAACTAACAACCAAGGGGCTCCAAACCAGCAACCAGGGGGCCCCTAAATGACAACTAGGGGGCCCCTAACTGACAACCAGGGCGCCAGGGGCCCTAACTAACAACCAGGGGGGCCCTAATTGACAAACAGAGGGCTTTGGGGCCATTAACTGATTATCAGGGGCTCCAGGGCCCCTGACTCACAACCAGGAGGCTCTGGGGCCCCTAACCGAAAACGAGGGGGCCTCGGGGCCCCTAACCGACAACCAAAGGAACCCGGGGCCCCTAACCAACAACCAGGGGGCCCCGGGGCCCCTCATTAACGACCAGGGGGCCCTGAGGCCCCTAACCAACAACCAAGGGGCCCTGGAGTCCCTAACTGACGACCAGGGGGCCCTAACTCACTACCAGAGAGCCACAGGGCCCCTAATTAACGACCAGGGGTCCCGGGGCTCGTAACCGACAACCAAGGGGTCCCGAGGCCTCTAACTGGCAACCAGGGAGCCCCAGGTCCCCTAACTGACGACCAAGGTTTTCCGGCCAGGGTCCCCTTAATTCAAATTTTTAACTATTTATATGCAAAACCTAGCTGTGAGAAATCTTAAGAGTTTTGACTTAAAAGTTGCCACCCCAGGCCCTCGTTTAAGGTTATTATAAACTTAATGCTATAACACAGGCGGTAATGCAAACCCCCCAATTGAAATACTACCAATGATAAATATAATGAGAGCACAGCTAGTATGTTGTCCCTGTCCGGAATTGCAGTTTTTTTAGTTTAGGATTTAAGCGAACAAAAGTAAGCAATAATAATAAGGACCACATGTCCATGTCATAATAATGTCATGCAATTCTTGGAGGTTTCAAGAAAGTGTCAAGTGTCTTCACTCGAGTCCTCCTCGTTTTGGAAAAAAAGTTATTTTAATTTTGATTTAAATGTTTTTTTTTTTATGAAAGAACTTATTAGGGGAGCGATCTTGTCTCAAAATTATTGGCGTAGCCAGGGGATGGCCAAGGGGACCCGGGCCCCCTTAATCAAAATGCCACCAATGACAAAAATTTGTCAAAAAAGCCTTGTTTCTTCATTTTCAGTTTCTTTTAGCATCTTTGCGTACATCAGTACACGCGTACAACAGTAATTAACAATAAATAATATTAATGACCAGGGGCCCGGCGCACCCCCTTAATTCAATTTTTCCTACCAATTTAAACATATAACCAGGGTGAAATCAAGGGTTTTTGTCCTAAAAGTTGCTAACTCAGGCCCTTATCTAAAGTTTTTATGAGCTTAATACATTAACCAGCGCCGTATTTGCCATATTGCTCAGTGCCAGGGCCCTGCCCTCAAATAGTAGGACTTCTTTTGGTCTTCATTTATATTTGGCAGGAAGATGTTGCAAAAATCCCCTAAGTGCCAGGAGCCCTGCGCAATGTAAATCCGGCCCGGGAATAACATGTTTAGTAAGCGTAACCATCTATTGGACCATTTTTCAATAACGATTCACCTCCACCTCGCCAGTTTTTACGCACAAAATACTTTTAAAAAAATAGCTAGGGAAAATGCTCATTGAACAAACTACTGAATTTCAATTGAAGGGGCCTGGGCCCTTTGGCCGTACATATACTCCTATAACTGGTAAACTTCATGACAAAACAAAAATCTCTAAGGAAATCTTCGCGTGAATTATTATTTACTGCTAAAGTATTGCAGGAGGTAATGTGCCTTACTTCCCCCTATAGACCAAATCACTTACAATTAAAATTTTACACCATAATGCAAGATTCTAAACGTGTTTTGGGATTTAATTGCAAAAGGAGGATTGAACAACTAAATTTTTTCGATTGGCTTTGAAATGTTAAAAATCTAGTTCTTTGAAATGGCTCTGAACTCGTGCGAAATGTGATCCAATGGGATTTAAATAGCTTTTTTTTCCAAAAACTTACAAAAATCGCCCAGCGGCTGGGGGCTTTGCCCCCAGACCCACATAGCCACCGACGGCAGGGGGCTCCGCCCCCAGATCCCCGTCTATGATACGTTTGAGTACACTAGCTAACTCAACACGTCTCCTAAGTTAGACATTTGCACTTTTTAACTATTAGTTTTCGCCCTCTCCCTTTATCAAAATCCTAGTTAAGTGCCACCAGGTTACGGCTTCAGATCTTCCATTCTACGATATTTTTGCCCCACCAAAAGTTCATTTTTCAAAAATTTCTGATGACGCCATTGCATGTGATTTGTGGTTTGGGCCCCCCCAATCAAAAATCCTGGCTACGCCTGTGCTGAAGACCCAATTTTAAATCTTTGTTTGTGCATTTGTGTCTGATTAATTATTGGATTTCGCAATCTTGTGACTTAAATTGAAAAGATTATTTGTCATTGTCTAATCGGTGTTTAAGTTAAATTACTGAGTAATTATTATCCTTTGTTAAAAAATAAGCTGTTAATTAGCGCATCTTCAAAGGCCATATTTAGAATCGTTGTTTTAGAAGGTTTCCTTTCGTGCATTATTTGTTTTCCTAGACGACTGCAAAAGTAGCAGCTAACAACCTTTGTTTGTTAATTTCCGGCCTTTGATGCTAGACAAAACAATTCCACGTGCTTTTACTTCTTGGAACTATTTAAACATGCTTGGAGCATAAGAGCTCAGTAGTGACAAAAAATGAGTCAAGTGAATAGTGTCATTTTTTTGGTGAGATGTGTTAAATGCTGCTTAACTTGGGTAAATTGCGTTTTGCAATCCCTTCCCTTCATCTCCACTTTGTTTATGGATTTGACTATTGACTGTGATGGAACAGTCTTGTAGATTGGAAGAAAGGCCCTGAATTGGTCTTTACATCGTATTTGAGACTACTTTGTTTTTTCTGTATTTTTTCTTTATTCAATATAATAATAAATTCCATTAAAAATCAGTGAATTAAGTGCTCAGCTGTCAAAAGGAGAAAGGGATTGGGAGAGTTTAGCATAGCTCTCCTACACGTTGTTGAAGTTGGCTATAATACTCCGCATCGTTACCCAGCAGAAAACACAAAACGGTTCTGTTTGGCAAGTCTTAGCAGATATTCAAATTTAAGAATTAAGCTTTAACGAGAAACGGTTGGACAAACTGACACATATCGCAAGACCTGGTGGTCAAAACTTTATCGTTCGTAACAAAGGTACACATAGCTTTAAATTCAAAAGTATCTGAACATCGATCCGCTAAACTGAAAGATTTCAGCTAGCTTATATTTGGCGTGTCCAGAGTACGGCCCGTGATAAAATTTTTTCGGGCCTGCGCTCAATCATCAGTTTTTATCTTTTTTGGCCAAAATCACTCTGCAAATGCACAAACAATTAAGCCGAAAACTCACTTTTATGCCCGCCGACGATCACGAATCATTCCAAATTTTAACTCCAAAAAATGAGATAGTTTGTTGGCAAACATATTTTTTTAATAGGGCCATATATGCTTTGTAAAATACAAGCTTCGTGAGTATTATGAATAAGATATGAGCAGTAGGGTGTCCCTTAAAAAATTTAAAATACACGTTTTTGAACGTCTGACCCTCTCAAAAGTTTTCATTACACCAAAAACTGCCTCACACAAAGTTTTGTTGCAAAATTTTGCTGTTTTGAGGTGGCGCAATGATCTCAAAGTTGGCTTAGCAAACACCAATTAATGCTTATAGGAAGTTTTCTAATCAGTACTAATTGTCATGTTTACAGAAAGTTATTGCTGCTGAGGAGTGTAGATTTCTTCATTTTAGGAACAATGGCCTGGTTATTTATCTTGTTAGGTTATGTGTTATAAGTGAAGAAGTTGAAATGATATCTGCAATTCTGTAATCTGCTGCAATAAATAAAAACTATTCGAAGGAAGTTACGTGATGATCCTAATTTTATCGAAATAAGCCAATAAAAAGAATAATTTGTATTTATTGTCCTGACTACTGAAAAGTAGTAATAGCTGGAGAATGCCAATTACTCTTTGCAAACAATGTGTTAGACTAGACAGTTTCAGCAATTCGAGCACTGCTATCCATTTGTTGAGGCACTAATTTTAAATTGCCACTGGAATTAGAATTATCCGACTTGTAAGTTATTGGACGGCAGAGTTTTTTTGTATTTTGACGGACTTACGTTAAATCTTAGTCACCCACGGCTTGGAGAAATACCATAGCAGTGGAATTAAATTCAAAAGATTTAAATTTAATTGTTTTTAAAATTTGATTTAATAAATTTAATTCGTATATGAAAGCGGAAATTAGCAGAGGTAACAGTTCAGTGGTAAAGCATCGGGTTAGTAATCGAAAGGTTACTCACCCCTGGCTCAATTCCCGCATTGGCAATGCTTCGTCGTGTCATTGGAAAGATGTTTTGCGCCTAATTTCCACTAGGTCAAGCAGTCTATCCGTTGTGGTGGCCCAGCCTGATGAACAAGGTCACCAGAAAGAGGATTCTCGACCGGTATCACACTGGCACTCCACTTAGCTCAACCGCATTGCGCAAGCTTCACTAAGCATGGACAATGGACATCATATATAACATCACATTAGCAATTTACCACTATAGTACGCTATATGCATATTTCAAACTTGCTTGTTATCGTCAAGCGTACATAACTGTGTAAATGTCTACTACAATTGCCCTCGTGTGTGGTTTAAAGGTTCGGTTGGGTTGCCAGGATAGGCTATGTGTGAATTCAGATGCTGATGAAACACTAGCCTAATGGGATAGCAGATAGGTGAGGAAGTGCTACCTCACAGTAGTGAAAAAACATTAAAAAATATTGAAAACTTGAAATTCTGCATCCTGTGCTGACATAAGTATCTCGGCGACACAAGACTAGTCTATAAATATGTGAGCTCAGTTTTGTGTCTATCCTAACCATAAACTTTGCAAAAAAACCTTTTTCGAAAGATATATTTAGATATAAGTTTATGATTTTTTTTTTAAACCAAAGTACCGTACTGTAGATGCAAATACAATTTATTTTTTGTTTCTTCAAACTTGTTGAAGATGAAATCAGACCCGAGATGTTGAAAGCGCTGACTGGAGAAGGAATTCTCTGGTTAACGCGAGTGTGTCAAGTTGCGTGGAAGCTTGGCAAAACTCCCAGAGATTGGCAAATAGGTGTGATTATTCCGATATTCAAGAAAGGAGATCGCAAGCAATGTACAAACTACAGAGGGATATCACTCCTTAGTTTGCCAGGGAAAGTATATGCCAAATGCCTTGAAAGGAAATGCCGAGAAATAGTGGAATCAAAACTGGAAGATGGCCAGTGCGGTTTTCGTCCGGGTCGCAGCACCACGGACCAAATCTTCACTTTGAAGCAAATCTTCGAGAAATCTTGGGAGTATGGCAAAGATCTCTTTGCATGCTTTGTCGATCTTGAAAAAGCGTATGACCGAGTTCCTCGGGATAAACTTTGGAAGGTTTTGCAGGAGTATGGCGTTGATGGTCAGTTGTTACGCGCTATTAAGTCATTCTACTGCAGACCGGAGGTTTGTGTTCGGGTAAATGGCAAGCAATCAAAGCCGTTCCATATGGGCGTTGGACTCCGGCAAGGGTGCGTTTTGTCACCTCTCCTTTTCATTGTTTACATGAATTGGATCGACAAATACAGCCAAGCTGATGAGTGTGCCACGATTGGAAATTGCAAAATTAGTCGTCTGCTATTCGCAGATGATTTGGTTCTGCTTTCTTCCACAGAATCTGGCCTCCAGCGCGCATTAAATAGCTCTGCAGATGCATGCAACACCGCCGGAATGAAAATAAGCACGGCCAAAACTGAGGTACTTCATCTTTCAAGAAACCCTGATCAGTGCGTATTACAAGTGAATCGAGCAACACTGAAGCAGGTAGAGAAGTTCAAGTATCTTGGGGTTGCATTTACGAGTGACGGAAGGCAAGACGAAGAACTCGATACCCGAATAGGCAAGGCTAGTGCAGTAATGCGAGCTTTGCACTACTCGGTTGTCATGAAACGAGAATTGTCGAAAAAGGCAAAACTCTCAATTTTCAAAGCAGTCTTTGTCCCCATTCTCACTTATGGTCATGAATCTTGGGTAATGACCGAAAGAATGCAATCACAAGTGCAAGCGTCCGAAATGAGGTTTTTACGAAGAATCGAAGGAGTTACACTGTTTAACAAGGTGCGTAGCTCTGAAATTCGAAAATCTCTTAACATCGAGCCGTTAGTTCTCCGAATTGAAAGATCTCAGCTTAGATGGTTTGGCCATGTAAGCAGAATGCCTCAGGAAAGACTCCCCAAACAAGCTTTACATGCCAAAGCAAATGGGAGAAGACCAGTCGGACGACCTAGAACTAGATGGACCGATTACATTGAGGATCTTGGATGGAATCGCTTGGGACTTCGCCCAAGCGAAATGATGGAGGTGATGGAAGACCGTGAAGTGTGGCGGCTCAATCTTGAGCTACTGCCCCCGCAACCCTCACGGAAAAGCGGGCAATGAAGAAAGAAGAAGAAGAAAGCTTCTTCAAACTTCACAAGCTACGAATACACAATACGCACTGTCGTCTGAAAAGGACATTTTTATTACCTTAACCCATTATTGAAATGCTTGAAATAAGAGTTTTAAAAACTCAGTAACTGGATCGTAAAAAGTTTCCGAGACTGGCAGGTTTTATATCACCAACATAAAAAAAAATTGGGTTAAAGTTGAAAAACGCACCAAGTTTATTTATGCAAATAACAAGCAAAATTTGGGTTTTATGACGAATTGTCAATTTAAAAAATACATAATCACACCCTACCCACCCAGTAAGCATTGCGAGTTTGCGAAATTCCAGGAGTCGATCAGGATGAGCATCGTTATGCACATAAACCTCAGAAAATTTAATGGTGAGCAAAGTTATAGTAACGACATTGTTAAAGTAACAATATCAAAGTAATAAAGTAAAATTTTTAAAGTAATAAAGTAACAATTGTAATTTATGATTTAATTAATAAGTAACAATTGTAATTAAAAAAAAAAGAAAAAAGTAACAATTGTTAAAGTAAAAATGACGTTATTGCCATCACATATTGAAGCTTGCGCGCAAAGTACGTGCCATCAAACATGGTACTGTACTCGTTATTTGCAAAAGCAATTTAGTGAAAAAACACGAGAGCGCTTGCTGATGGAGCAAGGATAAGACATCCGAAACACAGTCACGAAGTTTAAAGATCAATTTTCTTCGCCGTTGCAAACTCTTTGATTAGCTTTTGCGTTTAATTTGAAATTTGTGTATGTTCCATCATTTTTGTCGTTCAAAGCTTCAACGTGCTCAACTTGTGAAAAACAAAAAGTACTGTGACATAAATTTGCAAAGTCACCAACCAAAAAGACGTTTGAAAAATCCTCGCTTTTGTTTGACTTTTTCTTGAATCATTAGTCGGTGCATCTTTTGAAATCGCCGAAGGGAAGCCCAAACAACTTCCTCAAGCACATTTGCTATTCCCATTTCATCAGAGCTGGAGCATTCCAAGTATTTGACTGCGTTTGTCTCACGCGCAAGGTGCTCACCTATCTCAAAAGTAATGGGCCGCTTTCCTTGCTGCGATAAATCGCTCAAAGTTTCATAATCGTTTCTGAAGTCAGTTTGATTTCCAATCAGTATGATTGGAATGGGATACTCTGGCACATCATCAAACTTTCGAATTTGTCGAACCACGCTTTTCGAAGTTGCATTTATTGAATCAGGTTCAATAACTGAAAACACTAAAATAACTGCATCAACAAACCTGTACCTTTTCAAAACTTCGTTGTCCCAAAAATACCAATTTGAAGAACTAAAAATTTCATTTGAATTTTCAGCATCTTTCAGCAGCAAATGAAACTCTTCGCCGTTAATTTCAATGTGTGTTGAAAAATTGTGTTCATTATGATCAGAAAAATTTGGTTGATCGTTTAAACACTCCTCAAATACGTTCAAACGGTTACCACAAACGAATTGTCGAATCATCTCAGTTTTTCCAGAATTCTTTTTTCCAATTACGAAGATACGAAATGTATGTATTAAGTTACGGTAATAAATCGAGGTCCGAACAACTTCTTCAAAAATATCTTGCAAATTAGTTTCATCGATGGTGGGACATTCCAAGTACTTTGTGGCGTTTATCCTACGTGCAAGCTGCTTGCCCATCTTTATACAAATTTGCTTGTTTTTCAAATTTGCTAATTTTTCTGATAATTTTTTGTCGTTGCTATCTTCAATGTTGCATCCCACAAGGATAACGGGAGTGGTTGGATTATAACTTTTCATGTATGAAGTATTCCACTTTTTTCTCACATATTCGCTGGAATCTGGATCATCAAACGAAAATAAAACAATGACGGCATCGCCGATTAAGATGGTTTCCTTTGTTTTGAAAAAATTTGCTTTTATCCATTGAACATCAGAATATATTTTCAAATTGTAATTTTTACTCCCGATAGTAACCTTCGCTTTTTTGTCACTATAGCAACACTGAAGAAATGGCGTAACTACCGCATCGCTTCCAAACAAATAAATGTCACATACAGGCATAATCTGATGTTAATAATCACAATGCTGAAATGGCAAAGATCAGGATTACATCTTTGCAAATCATGGTGTGCTTTTTGCCGTGTTTCGTAAAAGTTGAACCATCATAGGTTTTTGTTTGCTTTGAGGAGATTACATCTCAAATTTAACCATATTTTCTCCGGCAATTTGAGCAACGCCTTTTACAAGTGGTTTTAACTTTTAGACTAAAAGTCATGGAAATACCAAATTTGGCAAGCAGGTTATGATTTACCAAATTTTTTTAGAAAAAACTGTTTTTGGGTTTATGTGCCATGATGGAGACGTCAGGGTCATATTTTGGAAAGAAAAACGACATTTTTTCAATGGCTTCATTGGCGCCTCAAATTTTGCAAATGGGTTTGCTTTTTGGAACGTTGAATTATAAAATACTTAAGTTATAGTGGTTACGTCACAAAAACGTCTTAAACCAAAAATTAAGTTAAATGTGGACCCAAAATGCTCAAGATTTCGGAAAGTGACTTTGGCAAACTTCAAAAAAGGAAAATTTCCCTTTTATCATTCACCCTCAAAATTTCAGGGATTATTTGAGATTAAGTTTGGCTTAAAATCAAGTTGAATTGAAGTAAAAAAAACTTGTTTCTGCATAGCCATGGTTTCTAAATATAACAAAAAATTGATACATATATCAAAAAATCAACTAGAAGGGCATTTTGGCCCTTCCCCCACCCCATGTAAAATAGGGCAAGTATTATTTTATTTCGACTTACAAACTTTTTCAAAGTGTAGTTCTCATTATTACGCAAAGCTAGAATATTTTAAACTGTAATCCAAAAATAAAATAAAAGCCTAATACGCAGAGGTGGAGTGCTCGAGGGCGTCCTTGGCTTCGAAGACGTCCTCGAGGACACATTTTGAAGTACTTGACTTTGGCCTCGAAGCTCAAGTCCTTGTTTTTTAAGCATACAAGTCCTGAAAAATAATCTGTCCTCGACTCGAGAACAGTATTTTTTGTGATTGGTTAAAAGGGAAAATAACCAAACAAAAAACAACATAACTGGCAGTTTGTCAATTTGTTGTTTCCTTTCCTTATTTGAAAAAGAATACAATGTGGTAACCAACTGAGCATACTAAAACTTATTTTAAATGGCTTTTTGTGAAAACTCTAATCGGAGAATGAGGGGGCAAAGAACATTGTCGAAAAATTGTTGTGTATCTATCTGCTAACTTTGCCCTTCCGGTGCAAGCGGTACAAACAGCAAAGCACTAAATCATTCAGAATCAAAACAAGGAATCTGGGGATAAAACACAAACGATTTTGAGTTGTACCAAACAACAGCAATATACAACAACCATAAGATCTGTTTCATTTTTTGGCTTGTTTTTTCTGCTTACATTATTTACAATTAAAAGAAAATTACTTAGCAACAAAGATGGAGATGAGGACAAAAGGCTTGAGGCCAAGGACACAAAAAAATTTCGAGGCCAAGGACCAAGGACACAGACGCAAGTATTCTCCAAAAAAAAGGTCTTCAAAAAATTCTTTCAGGCAATCTCAAAAAAAAAGTTCTTAAAAAAATTTTTTCGGGCAAAAAAGGTCTTCAAATTTTTTTTTCAGGCAATCTCCACGTGAGGAAAACAAAAAAAGTTTTCGCAAATTTTCTGCGAGGTTTCTGGCGTTTTTCAACAAAATTTTAACGGTTCAAAAAATAGTACTGTACTCGAATCGAGGACAGGGCAATTTTCGAGAACTTGAGGCTTCGAGGCCTAGGCCAAGGACTTCAAAATGTGTTCTCCAGGATATCCTCCAGGCCAAGGACATCCTCGTGGACTCCACCTCTGCTAAGCAAACGTTTTCGGCTCTATAATTGGCCCTCTATTAGCCTGTTTACATGTGCACTTTTGGGAACCAGTTCTTAGTTCTAGTGCCTGAATTTTGCTGAGTCACACACAAAAAAGGTTTGCTGAGTCACACACAAAACCTTTTTTGTGTGTGACTCAGCAAAATTCAGGCACTAGAACTAAGAACTGGTTCCCAAAAGTGCACATGTAAACAGGCTATCTATGTATATCCGAAAAAGCAATCATAACTTTTAGGAATCCCTAATCAATTTATGAACTAATCTGATAAAAAGCTGAAACATGACTGCACACTGTCAACTACGCTAAATTTAATATAAAAAGGAGATTTAAATTTGCAACAACTGAAATGACAAACTCAGCAAATCTCACGGTTTGTGATTTCTGTATATTGCTACTGTTTGGTACAAAAAGCCGACCTCTTTCCCGAAGTTATAATTTTGAGAAACAAATGCAAAAACATGGCCGAGCCTATTTTGCGTGTGAATTCAGAAGAGAGTACGTGTGTGATAATGAAATTTAATGCAGTTTTAGAGAAGTTATTTCGATATTATATTACAGTTAATATGTTAATTATTTCGATATAACTAAGAAAACGGATCTTGAGAACGCCAAGTAACTCTGTAAAATACGCGAGCGCAAAGAATTTGTTTTTAGATAAATCACTGGCAAGCGGTCTGGGGAGCAAAACCACATCCACTGAACAATTTGTGAGTTGGAAATCGCCGCTAAGAACCCCAAACTATTGGATTACTGAACACGCTGCAAAAAATTAATTAGAAATTACAATAAGTGTGAAGTTAAATGTACTGTAACTATAATTGTTCGAATGCTTGGATTACTAAATAAATTTTTTACATCACATCATCATTGAGATGAAGAGGCGAAGCTACCTCAAAAAATTGGCAGTTTTAGAAAAAAATTAATGGTTTATTACTTTTCCGCATCTGCTTCGACGCTTTGAAGGGTCTGGGGAAATTATCTCCAATGCCTTCCTCCTTACTACAACCCTGCTGCGATCCTTTGTATTTTTGTAATTAAATACCTTTTGTTAAATTTAACACAGTGTTTTTTGGCGGCCGGAAAGTTCGCGCTGATTCATTTATAGGCCTGCATTAAATGTGATAAAGACAAAATACGGTGAAATGTAAAGAGAAGATTGGCTAATATTAGAGTTGGGAAATTGTGAAAAAACCACATTGTTTCTAATTTCGCATTTACGGCATTTTCTTTTCAAATTGCTTTGAAAATCTAAATGTGTAATCTTCTTTCAAGTCACAAAAACTGTTATATTTTTTTCAAAAAAAAAATCAATAAAATTATTTAACTTTGCATGTGGACTTTACCCTCGCCCCAGAAGCCCTTATTTTTTCAATGTCAAACACTAATGAGCTTACAAATATACCCGGAACGGAACCTCATTCTATTTTAAAACATAGATAAAAACTATTTTGCAATATTTTTAAACAAAAATTAAAAAAAAATTTTGTTAAAAGAAATGGTATAATCATAGATAGAGTGTTTATTAGTGGACTGGAAACTGCCAGATTTGTCTTTTTTTCTTCACGGTTTAATTGCGCTGTGCATATGTCTACAGCGCATATGACTTTTTTGTTCACGGTATATTCACGCGGCGAATGTGTCCAAATGGTCCAATTAAACCAGTCGCATACGCGTGAACTCAAAAAAAACTTTTGCAACAAGAACAAACTTTTTTTCTTCAATGCTCTTCTATTTTTCTCCGCGCGGCTGTTTTTATAGTCTCCTAGTAAATAGTCTATGGCTCAGCCAAACAATAGTTTGCGTTTAAGAAACTTCTAAAAAACTGGGGATCCATGATCAGTGGACGTTTACATTGGGGCCCTAACTGATGAAACTAAAGCCTTAAAATTGATCATTTCTGCGTTTATAATGTAGCTATATTCCCATTCACGGGTTATGGTCTTGTTTTATTGTCACGATACCGCTACGGTGGGAAATCAACATCAGCTGCTAACGTGCAAAATTTCAAAATGGCATTCATTATTATTTTTAATAACTACTATTTTCAAATTATCATCAAAACTTGACGAAATGCCATATCTTAAGCGCTTTTGCGTTTAAAAATTACGGAAAATTTACCAATCATAACTTAGAATAATTGCGTCCTCGGTCCTTGGCCTCGACCATTCCTTACCTTGGACTCGAGAAGGTGTGTCCTCGAAAAGGCGGTCCTTGGCCTCGGATTTTTTGAGCCCTTGGCCTTGACTTCGAAGATTGTGTTCTCGACTCCACCTCTGCTAGTACTAAAAAACTATTCTTCATCTCTTAATCCTTTTAGTTACACATGGATTTTTAAACGAAAAATTAGTAAAAATAACTGATTTGAAATTTATTTTTTAGGTAAAGAAAAGGAAAAAAAGAATTTACTGAAGGTGAAGCATTCAGTTGAGACTATGTGCAAAAGAATAAGGAAGCATCTAAAACATATTTTTGTCAAATTTTAACTTACGTATGACCTGCTATTTCCAATAAACTTTGTTCTAAAAGTTTGGGAGACCTACCCTGCAGTGTAGCCAGTTAAAATCAAAACTTTTCTTAAATTTTGTAAAAAGTAACTTTCACAAGCATTTAGGAAAAAGCATCATAGCAAGCCTTGAGCATTGAGTTACTAAAATTATTTTTTTTGGCAAGACCGCAGGGGATATCTTTCCAACTTTACAATGGAATATCTCAAAACCTGTAGACCTTAGAATAATAAAATTTGATGAAGTAATGTTCAAAAGGTTTCGTTGTTTTTCGATCATGTTTCTAGATGGATGCTTCGGAGCCTTTGACCAGAAACTATAAATCACATCTGCTACGTTCTTTTCAGGTTTGTAGTGGAGTGTGCCCGTGCTCAACGTTTTATAGCCAAAAATTTACATTGGGTGCTGTTTCAGGAGTCTGGGGGGGGGAGCATCTACCTGCCAGAGGCCATTGGGGGTTAGGGTACAAGTCTTCTGCCGCTGTAAGCGAGGGGTCTGGAGGCTGAGCCTTCAGCGCTTGAGATTTTGCATTCTTTTCAAAAAAATAACGTGTTTTTAAGCCTATAGTTTGGTACAAATAAAAGATTTTAAAACATGGCGTAGAATTTAGGTCTTAAAAAATGTGATTAAATTGATGGTTTCATAAACGGTCTATTTATAGGCTGTGGTAGATATAATTAGTTTTTTTGTTACAATAAAGCCGCTAAATTATAAAATCCTATATTCCTGAAGAAAACTCTCAAGTACAGCATTAACCTAATTAGCCTTTTACACACACACATATATACTTAAGTAGAAAAATAATAGTATGGGTTATAGCGGAACAAGATATGACACAAATGATTAGTAAGAGACTAAAATAAGCGTTTATCAAATAGACCCTTTTTCTCACAATTTTTTTTCATGAAGTCAGTTTCAAGAATTTTTAATCAAGCGATACATTTGATAGCTATTTTTGGCTATTTTTCAATATTTTTACTGATTGTTAAGTTTCATTTGAGACGAATATTATTTATTTGCCCACCGTCTTAAATATAAATGTTTCAAAACTTGCTTTAACCCTTTTACGCATAAGGGACATATGTGTCCAATATTAAACAATCAAGCATTCCACGCAAATGAGAACTGCTTGAAGGCTGCAGTTGCATATGGTGGATTGTTTATATGCCTGTCTAATATATTTGGAGATATAAACTCTAAGATTTTTGTTTTCATCAGATTGACGGGCTCCTAAACTTGAACCTTCGAACGTGAATATATTTGCTCCACTTCCAAAGGTTCCAGTTCATTGACAAACGACAAAATCAAGATAACAACATTTAAAATTATTTCTTTAAATACTCAACTATCCTACTAACAAATAAATAATTCAGCAATGTTACTCCGTCATTGTTTCTACAGCAGTATTTGTTTGGGACACGAGTGTCCCTCTGTGCGTAAAAGGATGTTTAAAAATGCTTGATATGAATCACTATTTTACGTATATACTTTTTTGCCGAAAAGCGTGGTTTTCATTCTCGTACGTATGATGTGCAGATATTGCATTGATGTAGGCTTTTGTTCGGCCAATTTCTTCGTTTTTTTTGTATATTCCAGGGAATCGCCAGCCTGTTAACAACAGAGGATGGGGGTTAATATTCATTATTCAGTAGTGTGCAAGAGGGACGTCGCCAGGGGAAGCAAAAAAAAATTACTTTGCCCCTCAAATAATTTTAGTTGAACGTCATTTTTAACAAATTTCATGCATTTCGTGCGTAAATACGTTACTTTGCCCCCCCCAATTTTTTTGCCCCGCCCCAAATTTTTCCTTGCCCCCCCAAAAAATTCCGTTCTGGGTACGTTTCTGGTGTGCAATGTGAATACCTAAGGTTAATATGAAATTTATTTGTGCCTTTTCCCCCTTGATTGATTTGCAACTGCTCTTCGAACGCAATTTGTACATGTTGTAACGTGGGTACGTCCTTCTTTCCCCCCGTCACCCCTGCTGGCAATGCCTGTAATGGAATACAAAGGTATACTTACGATGTGAGTTGCTGTATAGCTGTCTTTTAAATTTAATTCTCATTAGCTTTACACAATATTAAAATTTTATACAGTCAAAATTGAAATATACTGTATTCAACCTAAAAAAATTGCGATATATTTTTCCTTTTATGCACAAAGGGACATATCTGTCCCAAAAATGTAGCTTCATAATACGCCAAAACAAAAAATTTTTTTTTTTAAATATGTGCAAATATGTAATTTGGTAAACCTTTGAAATAAATTTTTGCTACAATTTTTTAGTTTACTACGTCTTGAAATTACTGTGCGTAAAAGGGTTAAACCACTTTAGAGTCCACATCGCTGTAAAAAAAAGGCTCAAAAGTGCTAGAAACGTGGTAATTTCCTTATTGTGCATTTTGGTCAACAAGCCATTGGAAAGGTTAATTATATCCCCCTTTCCCACGCTCTCTCTAGTTCTGGCTAAGCTACTGAGTTCAACTATAAGCTTCTACTGCGTAGTAACTCTACAGAGTCACATAGTTTTGAACATCTGCAGTTGATTTTTTTTTGGTTTATTTTTGCGTTTTCGTATAGTTAAGGTGCTCACTATAAAATCTGGTTACAGCAATTTTATTTTTATGATCGACGTTAAACATTAACGATTTGATGAATCAAACAACTTGATCAATCTCATAAAATTTTTGAAACGCTCTCGCAAACATTAAGTGCTTTAAATGAGTGTTTTTTTGACTTTATTGCTTTAATTTGGTCTGAACAGGTAAAACATATTGCTTTGGTAAAGCAACTCTGATTAGTGGTTGCGAGATTATGCTTAGAAATTTACTACAAGGCATAAATTCTTTTTATGGGATGTCGCTGTGTTGAAGATCCAGGTTATGGTCCGCTGACCACTTAGATACGTATGTGGCCCAAGACGCATGCTTTTCAATGCAAGCGAAGCTGCCAAAATAAAGCTTTCATGAACTTTGACATGGGAAATATTATCTTGTTGTGTTGTAATCCATATTTATTCTCCAGTCACCGAACAGCGTCAGACGCTAACTATTGGACAATCCGAGCACTTTTCATTGCAGGCTAATTCTTGATTGGAGGAATCTGCACCTGCATAGGAGTTTCCAGTGATATAATGTTTCTGTAGATTTCTTTGAATTCTTGTCCACTGAATTTGCTGCTTGTTCGTAACCACCAAGCAGAGATAATCATCGTAAAGCGTCTTTTTCAAGGACGCAACAACGTGACCAGGGTGCGGATTGAACTCAGATCATGCGATCAGAATCGTCGTAAAGACGACACCTTTGCACTCTTGGCCACATTGCGAATAAAATACGTACTATATAGTCATCTGTTTTTACAACCATATAGTATTCATTTCCTATCTCGTCCTGGTCTTTATAAACCCGTTTGAGATGGAATTGACGAAAAGAGGTTTAAAGCATATTTTAAAACATATATTCATAGGGGGTAATTTGTCAAAAACTAAAGTCACAAATAAATAAAAACTTTAAAAAATGCCCAAAAATAAACAATCGAATTTGATCGCTAGTGTAAAAACGCCAAACATAGGTTTTATCAACAAATATATTATAAACTCAGGAACAAGGGGGGGGGGGGGCTATTTAGTGTTAGTTAATCACCAATCACTTCTCATAAATATCTTTCCATTAGCCCCCCCCCCCCAATTATTTTTCTTTATAAAATATAGACGAAATAGATTGCTCCGTGTGAGTTTTATTGAATAATAGGATTTTATGGTTTACCAGCATGCAACCAAGAGAACTGCAATGTTATCATTAGCCACTTCCCACATAGCCCATTAGTGCAACCAGTTGAATCATGTTGCGCTGCCAATTTTTATGCCACGTTTTAAAAGCATTATTTTTTATTAAAATAGCTCTAAAATTAAATTATTTTTGCAAAAAAGTGCAAAATTTTCGAGCGCTGGGGGCTCCGCCCCCAGACCCCCGTGCCTCCGGCGGCTGGGGGCTGCGCCCACACACCCCAAACACAGCCCACTCCATTGCGAATTTTCGGCTAAGCGCGTGGGTGGCCCAAAGCAGAGATGGAAACCGGTCGGGTTGCCGGTCGGGTCGAGATTCTTCGACCGGCCGGTCAAGCCGGTTGAAATACCGGTCAAATTCGCCTTTCTTGCAACTAAAAGACATCGAAATACCAACCGAAATATACTTATATATTTTATCATAAATAAGACTTTTTATAAAAAAACAGTATTAACAAACCTCACCTTTTGAAAACACTTGTTGAATGGTTTCAAGCTATAACTAATATGCTGTGACCATTAAGACATGCACATCCAGGGGCGTATTTAGGGTTGGAGTATTGTGCCATGCCCCCCGGTTGGAGTATTGTGCCATGCCCCCCTTTGGGCCACGGCGCAAAGCAGAAAAGTGCAAAATATACGTTAAAAACGCGTAATCAAATTCTAATAAAGCATGCATGTGGAAGAGGCTTGCGCTGCCTGACATTTTAGCATCATTTTAGTCAGCTTAAGAGTAGAAATGGTACAGATTTCAGATTTTTTAGTACATGCTAAAATCTTGCCGCTTTGAAAAGCTTTTTTCAACTTAAATTTACCACTCTCTACATTGGGCCAGAAGCAGGGCGTGGTATGGAATGGAATAGAAAATGGAATAGAATGGAACGGAAATTTCGTTATGGATTATGGAAGATGCCACAATGGAATGGAAGATTTCAAGAATGGAATGGAAGACAATCTTCCATACTTCTATACCAATTCCATACTAGATTTCGCTCATTTCATATACAGAAAAATGAATACCGATAGTGATAACTAAAACTATGTAGAAGCGTCTCGCAGCTAATCATCTGTCAAAAAATTAATACTGTAATTCGGTCATAAACATTTGAACATTGAGCTAGCATTATAAGGACTGAAGGCATTGTAATATAAGGACTGAAGACATCATAATATCATAGAATATATTTTCATCGCAATTTGCAGCTGCATTGATGCTGACTGGCTTAACTTTTATTTTGAGAATGACAATTTGCTTAGTGACGTCGCCAGCCTAAACGAACTTAAGGTGCACTAAAATAGACAGAACTTTCGCACATTAAAACTGATCTTGTACGGCTGCAAATTATGCTCAATTTTCAGATTGTTCAATCATGTCGTAAAAAGAAACATGGATAAAGTTCGGTGATGTTTTTTAGCTCCTTTCGCTTCCGCCCATAATCACGTGTAAAGTCTATCAGCAGCCGTGACTGCAACCTAAACAACCTTGAGTGTGCTTAAAAAAATACAAAATAGCTGCTCTTTCAAAAAACGAAATAAACTTTTTTGCTGGTCTGCACTTCTACTTTCCGACAGACTCATAAACAGACGTGTAACCAAAATTTTGCTAAAGGAGGAGGCTTGTAAGTTAAAATTTTTTTATTTGAAAAATGCCTCGATTGGGTGGAGAGCTGAGCAAAGCGGTGCTACTAAATCATCTCATATAGACGGGGGTCTGGGGGCGATGCACCTGTCGCTGAAGGATTTTTTGATTTTTCCAGAAAAAATAACTATTTCAACGCCATTTGGATCACATTTTGCTTGTTTTTAAAGCAATTTAAAGAATTAAATTGCTAGGACTTAGAAGCCAGTGGAAAAATTAAATTCCCCTGCCTATTCAGTCCTTACTTTACATACAGATTAATTCAAAAACACGTTTAAATGCTTGCATTTTAGGGTTAAAATTTTTTAGTGACTTGGCTGAAAGGGGGTGCTAAGCCCCCTTGCCCTCGTACTTGCGTCTCTACAGTATATCCGTAAACGCTTTGCAGTCTGTTGTGCATCCCGACCCATTGTTTGAGAAACAATGGCTTCGGGCTTAGAATACTTTGAATCGAATACGATGCAAACGTTCATAGCTATGAAATTGATATGACTAACCTAATTCCTTGATGGCCTTTCAGGTTCAGAGGTGTAAACTTGGGATGTTAAATCTGGTGTTTGAAAATTGAACCACTAAACTTCCAGTATTTAAAAACTTCAATATACTGCTAATGTAGATTACTTCAGTCAAGTAGGTAAGATTAAATGTTACTCGTTTTTGCATCATTGTTGATTTTCTGGTAACGTAATGCTCCAAAAAAATATTTTTAGTAAACCAAAATGGGGGGCAAGGCCCCCTTGGCCCATGATAGCGACGGCACTGAATTTGCAAAGTTAAAAAGCAATTTTTTTCCTTAGTTACAAAGATTTGTTTTGCTTTTCTATCCTCGATTGAACTTAATTCTTTATGTTTTTTTTTTTTTGCATTTAAACTTTTTTTCGGTACTTGTGTAAAATGATTGTGCCAGTTTGGCTATGCCAAATTTCATAGTTGGTGTGGTTACAAACTTGCAATCATTGAACCCAGTGCATATGGGTCAACCTATTGCCTGTTGGCTGCGTGGTTGATGTTTTCATGCTGAGTGAATTTTTATGGTAGCTCATTGCGATAGTCCTTCAAATATGATATGAGATGCATCGTACCATACTGCTTACCTTCTCGAGCAACAACTTACAAAGGTACTCTTAAGATTGCAAAAATGCAATACAAATTACGCGTAGCTTCCGGTTTAAACATACCTTGGTATGGAAGTATCGAATGGAATATGGAAGAAAATTTTAATATGGAATGGAAGAAAATTGCCCGTATGAAATAAGGAAAAATCGTCTTCCATTCCATTCCATACCATGCCCTGGCAAGAAAAACATAGCTCTTATTTTTTTATATCTAACTAGCCATGGCTTGTTCTGAAGTAACAGCATTTCTACGACTGCTGGGGCACATTATATTTCAAATATTTTCTAACCAATGTCATAACAGTTTAGTGTTTGCTGCTCGGCAAATTGCAAATAATCTGCAACGAATAGCTAAAAAACTGTAACTTCATTTTTTGGCCTTTCGCATAATATCATTAGAAAGAATGTCTAATAATATAGCTCGTACCCTCCAGTTCTTTTTATGCTTATTTTGTTCACGTTTTGAGCTGCTCAAAACAGGGCTTTCAAACCGAAACTAAACCAAAAAAGGTCTTAAAATTGAGTCATTTTTGCAAAAAACGCAAATTTTTTTTGCATTTTTTTCTGAGACCCCTCGTAAAGTCACAAATTTTAACACCTCACCCATGCACCCCTTTGAAAATTTTTGATAAGATACATTGAACAAAGAACAAAAATTTTCTGTGAAAAAACCGGTCGACCGGGCCGGTCAGAAACCGGTTGACCGGCCGGTCAACCGGCGATGATTTTGAAATTTACCGGTCGGGTCGGGTCGAGAAATTCCTGACCGGTTCCATCTCTGGCCCAGAGCCAAGCAGGAGTTATTGCTCATTATTATAAAACGTTGTCTTTTACTTTTTAGGTTTGATTTTTCTCCACTGCAACCCATCTCTGATTGTGTTTCTTCTTTGTTCAATATATTGTAATTTGTTAGTATATAGTATTACATGTAAAGTTATAGTTGATCCTAAAAACATTTTTTAAAGTACATTTTCTCTAACGTTGTTTGTCTAACAAACTCATTTTGTTTACTTATTTCTTATAGTAAAAGTGTTTTGCATTTTATGGTAAATTACTCTGGTAGATCTGTGCTTTATATGAAATGTTAATAATTTTATGTGTGTTTCTATAAGGTTATTTTTTGAGCGCTTCTGTAGAGATACCAGGCGCTTGCTGTTGCTCAGAACTTTTTTTTTAAATTTCAACCACAATTTTTTGAAATCTACAGCATTTCATATATCTATTTGTGTTTTTTAGTCAATTTTGTTACGGTGCCGATAAACCACCGCTGTTATAATTTATAAAGCGCCACTATTCACAATAATAATAAATAATAATAAACATTTCGCAAGGATAGCCAGGGTATTTGGATGGCAATAATTCAACAATGATAGATTCCATGAATTTCTAATATACAGTAATTGTATGAATCAAGATCAACAACGAAGTTTATACGATAGCAATAATTAACAATACTCTGGCTTCAGTATTAAAATTAGGGCTAATCGGATGATAGTCTGCTATGGTATTGACAATACGAGATGTTCTAATTCAGGTGCTTCCAATTTGAACTTTTTGTTCGCAATAAAGACCACACCACGGGATACGAGAAAGGAGTTGAGATAATCTTGAAATGATTTTTTGATACATATTTCGCCAAAGAGGTAGAACTTATCTTTGCAAAAAAATTCATAAGTTAGTCAAATAATAGGATAGTAGCATGTTGCTGTTAATACAAAGACTATGTGATTGTTTCTAATGTAAGAACTCACGGTTATAGCATGTCACCTCGATCATTAATAAAAACATAGCAGAACTAAAAAGCCTTATCAATCAAATTAACAGTTTACATTTCCTTTACCACTGTAATTGATTCTCAAAAAATGAATGCAACATTAACCAGAGGTGGAGTCGAGGACATAAAGCTCGAGGCCAAGGCCAAGGACAGCCTTTCCGAGGACAGACCTTCTCGAGGCCAAGGACTGGAATGCTCGAGGCCAAGGCCAAGGACCAAGGACACAGCCGCAAAGGTTCTCCAAAAAAAAAGGCCTTCAGAAAAGTTTTTCAGGCAATCTCTATTCATAGGCGTAGCCAGAATTTTTGATTGGGGGGGCCCAAACCACAAATCACATGCAATGACGTCATCAAAAATTTTCAAAAGAGGAACTTTTTGTGGGACAAAGATATCGTAGGATGGAAGATCTGAAATCGTTGCCGGTTGGCATTTAAGCAGGATTTTGCAAAGGGAGAGAGCTTTAAGTAATAGTTGAAAAGTGCAAATATCTAACTTTGGAGACGTGTTGAGAAAGCTTGTGTAACTTAAACGTATCACAGACGGGGGTCTGGGGGCGGGGTCCCCAGCCGCCGGAGGCTTTGGGGGTCTGGGGGCGAAGCCCCCAGCCGCTGGGTGAGTGTTTGTAATTTTTTGGGAAAAAAAAGCTATTTTAATGCCATTGGATCACATTTCGCACGTATTCAGAGCCATTTGAAAGCACTAGATTTTTGAAATTTGAAAGTCAATTGAAAAAAATTAAATTGTTTAATGCTCCTTTTACTTGCATTTTTTAAAGTTCAAAACACGTTTTACATCTTGCATTTTTGAATTAAATTTTAATTGTAAGTAATTTGGTCCTGGTAAAGGGAAGTAAGGTGCTTTGTCTCTGGCTTCATTTTAGCAGTAAATAATAATCAACTCGAAGATTTTCCTTAGAGATTTTTGTTTTGTCATGAAAGTAACCAATTATAGGAGTATTTGTTCGGCCAGGAGGCCCAGACCCTTCAATTGAAGTCAATAATTTGTTCAATCAGCATTTTCCATGACTAATTTTTTTAAGTATTTTGTGCCTAAAAACTGGGAGTTGGAGGTGAATTACTGAATTGTTATTGAAAAATGGTACAATAGATGGTTACGCCTACTAACCATGTTATTGCCGGACCGGATTTACATTGCACTGGGCCCCTGACACTTTGGGGATTTTTGTTTCTGCCAAATATAGGGGAAGATCAAAGAAAGCTTTACGATTTGAGCGCGGGGCCCCTAGCTGGTACTGCGCCATAATATGGTAAATCCGGCCCTGGTTAATGCATTACGCTCATAAAAAGGCTATATGAGGGTCTGAGATAGCAACTTTTAGGACAAAAATTCTCCATTTCTTCCGGGTTATACATTTAAATTGGCTGGCAAAAACTGAATTGAGGAGGGGCCCGGGGCCTTTGGTCTTCCATATTGTGGTTAGTTACTGTTGCAAGCGAAAAAATGCAAAAAAGAAACTGAAACTGAAGAAACTGTAGGCTTTTTTGGCACATTTTTATCATTGGTGAAATTTTAATTGAGGAGTGGCGCGGGCTCCCTGCCCTCCCCCCCTCTTGGCTACGCCTATGCTCCAATTGAGGAAAACAAAAAAGACGGTCACAAATTTTCCGCGAGTTTTCTGGCGTTTTCCAACGAAATTTCAAATGTTCAAAAAATAGTGCTGTTCTCAAGCAGAGGATATGGCAATTTTCGAGGACTTGAGGATTCGAGGCCAAGGCCATGGACTTGACCTTCGAGACCAAGGCCAAAGCCAAGGACTTCAAAATGTGTCCTCGAGGCCAAAGACGTCCTCGAGGACTCTACCTCTGGTATTAACAGAAGTTGTAGCTGCACCGGTAGTTACAGTGATTGTAGCTGCAGCAGCAACCCATTTAAAAAAAACAACAACAAAACAAACCTAAATAGTAATGTGGGGGAAAAAACGTCTAATGTTCGATGAGCTAATAGAACAATCTTTGACAGAAGTAGAAATTTTTGAAGTGATCTTTGTTATAAATCAAATCAATCTAACTTTAACTTTGAAATTAAAGCATTAAAAAACACAATTACAATAAATAAACAAAACAAGGTTAAAAAATTATTTTTTGGATAAATCATTCAAAAAGTCCATTTATTAAACTCCTAAGTTTAAAAAATTTTTTTCTAACAATTTTACAGCTTTTATTCTGTGCATATGAGTTAACACTAAATCAAACCAAACTTTCATTATACTCGCTGTATTGCGCCGAAGCATGTAACGAATTAGCGGGGCCCATCTTCACGTCATTGGGCCGGCACAACGCAGCTTCTTTGAAGAATTGTCGCAGCTGTGGCGAACAGTTGACATCATTGTGTCCGATTTGACCGGCCCGAGTTTCGAACCTCAGAACTCCCACTCCAGAGACGAACGCGTTACTGCTTGACCAACTGGCCCGATTATTTTCAAATGGTATTTTTTCAGAGCTTATTGGCCTAGTAGCTTGTTGCTATCAAAAGAAATGGTTCTGCAACCATTTGGCACATCATTTTTCCAATGATTCCACAAACACTATTTGTCGCAGGATTTTATGATCTAAAATTGACTTCACGCTCAAATTCTAACAAAATAGGAATTAAACGTTTACAAAACTGTTTTAATGCCTTCATTGTTGTGGCCCTAACGGAAGCTAGCAACTGATTAATTAGTACCAGCATACGGTATAAACTAAGACCTCCGCTCCAGAGACGAACGCGACCGCTCGACCATTGGGCCATAGTATCTTCAAAAGGTATTTTTTCACTGGCTACTGGCGTAGTAGCTATCAAAAGTGAAGGTTCTACTATCATTTACCATTACCAATCCACTCACACTAATTGTCATTGCAAACAGGATTTTATAATTTAAAATTGACTTTAAGAGCTTGCAGCACTCAAATTCTAACAAAAAACGCGATTTAAACCTTTGAAAAACAGTTTTTAAGGCTTGTTTTGTTAGAGCCAGGGATGGAACGGAAGCTAGCAATTTATTAGTTAATACCAGCCAACGGCCTAAACATAGCTTGCCTTAAGTATAGGTGCTTTAGATCGTTACTTAGTTTGATTCTCATGTTTGATGTACCATTACTGCTGTACTCATCTGTCCATCTGTCTAAAATTTCGGCCCTTTTTCAGACTAGCGCCTAGCTATTATTTTTGACTCTGAATCTGCATCATACAAAGCCTCAAAACACCTGCAAAACTTGCACCGGTGATTATCAAAATGTATGAAAATTTCCCGGGATCCTTACACAAATTTCCCGGGCAAGGAAAATCGACAAAAAAAATTTTTTTTCTGCGCCGGGAGCAAAACCTAGTTAGTATGAAAAACGGAAAAATTCCGGCGATGGACATTTTTTCTGCTATAAAATAATAAACAAAATAATTGTGATCTTATCCCAAAAACTTTTTATATTCACCCTGTACCAGTCTTTGCTTGATATCAGGATTTTAATAAGTGCTGTGCTACCACCCTGGATGATACAGTGATAGTCGAACCTAGCTAACAGCTACAGTGTGCATTAATCGGTGATTGAAATCTGTAAGATTTCGTTTGACTTGGATTTTATTTTCTAAACTCATACTTTGGGCAAGTTTTTTCAATAAATTCAATTTTTTAGAACTAAGTTGAAACGATGCAATTTTTTGCAAGAATTCTGGATAGAAAGAATCAGTTTCATATCCTTAATTTGATTGGTCAATAAAAAGTCAATTTTTTAAAGTTAGATCAATATTCTCTTTATAGGGCAATAAAGTCAATTATTTGTGATTATCACTCATTTTTCAGTTTGTCACCCATAAGTAACAACAGCCTGGCCGGTAGCCAGAAATCTGCATTTGGGAGATGTTTGGGGGTGTCCTGGGGGCAGAGCTCTCAGCGTTCAAAGATTTCGCTACAATAACTTAATTTTGTCTATTTTGATAAAGTTCATGTTTTTAAAAAGTGGCGTAGAAATTAGCTCTGCCTGAAAGAACGTGATTAAACTGGTTGCAAAAATATAGGCTATATGGACTGGGCTAACTTAATTGTAAAACTTCAACCTTGTTATAACAAGCCAATAAATACCATTAAATCCTATAATTCCAAACAAGTTTTAACCTAATTCGTGTGCATTTTATAGAGAACGACAATTTGAGGCAAGGGCCTTATAGAATGAGACTTGAGAGAAGTAATTGGTAATTAGCTAAATTAAATAGACTACTGAATACCCCCTCCCTATCCACAATCTGTTTGATGAAGCCTACGTTAAGTATTTTGCACCAAGCGATCAAACTGGATTGCTTATTTTTAGCCATTTTCAAAGTTTTACTGATTTTTGAGCTTTGTTTTAGACAAATATTAACTCTCTTCCCTAAATGAACGTTTTAAAAGTGGCTTTAAACCACTTTAAAGTCCATATTTCTTCAAAAACGTGATATTTTTCTTATTGCGCATTTTGATCAACCGGCTGAGAAAGGGGGGCTGTAGTCTTAAGTACTCTAAAACTAGCAGAAACACTACCTATCGATTATTGTCTGATGCTGCAAAATATTGGTGGCTGCAGGTGTAATACTGAAATCTCTGTATCCTAGCTGTTTCACGTGAAATGCGTTGTATACTGTATAATGCGCAATCGGGCTATAACTGTCAGATCTCATTTCGAAGACTATAATCAGCTTATTTTCAGGGATCAAATTTGTAAAAATAAAAACAAAACCAGTAAAGCCAAATTCACAACTATAATTTACCCTCCAAAGCCTGTTTTCACAAGATGGGGATCGTGGAAGCTGGTTAAATGCTACTTTAAATGCAAAAAGAATTAGCCTGAAGTGAAAGCGGTTGTGCAACGTTTTGAAGGGGCTCGTATTTTGGTTATTCAAGCAAAAGTTAGTTCTAACGCCAGGTTTAGCAAGTCCGCTTTTTTAAATCGAAGTACAACATTACATCATGATTTTTCCCTTTACTTCATCAACCTGATAATCAGAGGTGGAGTCCTCGAGGACGTCCTTGGCCTCGAGGACGTCCTCGAGGACACATTTTGAAGTCCTTGGCCTTGGCCTTGGCCTCGAAGGCTCAAGTCCTTGGCCTTGGCCTTGGCCTCGAGGCCTTAGGTCCTCGAAAATTGCCCTGTCCTCGGCTCGAGGACAGCACTATTTTTGAACCGTTGAAATTTTGTTGAAAACGCCAGAAACCTCGCGGAAAATTTGTAAATACCTTTTTTATTTTGCGCAATTGGAGCGTAGGTTTAGCGAAGCGGGCCTCCCCCCCAATTGAAATTTCATCAATGACAAAAATGTGACAAAAAAGCCTATTGTTTCTTCAGTTTCAGTTTCTTTTTAGCGTTTTTCGTTTACACCAGTAGCGAACATCAATACTGAAGACCAAGGGCCTCGGGACCTTCTAAAATCAATTTTGCCAGCCAATTTAAACGTAAATCTGGAAGAAATGGATAGTTTTCATCCTAAAAGTTGCTATCTCAGGATCACATCTAGCCTTTTTATGAACGTAATGCATTAACCAAGGCCGGATTTACCACAATATGGCGCAGTACCAGCTAAGGGCTCTGCGCTCAAATCTTAAGACTTTTTATGGTCACCTACATTTGGCAGAAAAATGTTGCGAAAATCTCCTAAGTGCCAGGGGCCCAGCGCGATGGAAATCCGGATCGGCAATAACATGGCCAGTAGCGTAGCGGGGGGCGAGGGGGGCTATATCCCCCCCACTGGCCTGTCAACCAAAATGCAGAATAACAAAAACACCACGTTTTTAGCTCTTCTGAGACTGTCTTTTGCGCTGGAATTGACTAAAAAGTGATTTAAAGCATTTTTGAAACATATATTCAGAGGGGGGGCTAATTTGTCAAAAATTAAAGTCACCAATTAATGAAAACTTTAAAAAATGCCCAAAAAAAAGCAATCACAATTGATCGCTAGTGTAAAAACGCCAAACATAGGTTTTATCAACAAATATATTATAAACTCAGAAATAAAGGGGGGGTGGCTACTCAGTGTTAGTTAATCGCCAATCACTTCTCTCAAATATCTTTCCATTAGCGCCCCCCCGATTATTTTTCTTTATAAAATACAGACGAAATAGATTACTTCGAGTGAGTTTTGTTGAATAATAGGATTTTATGATTTACCTGCATGTAAACAAGAGAACTGCAATGTTATCATTAGCCACTTCCCACATAGCCCGATAATGCAACTACAGTACTTCCTCGATTATCCGTACCTCGTTTATCCGGCATTCGATTATCCGTCCATTGGGTCAGATAATAATTTTATGATATAACTAACACTTTTTCAGTTAATGTGGGGCAATAGATAGCCCTACTGTAATTTTAACGATCATGCAAATTTACATTGCTTTCAATAAAAAAGTACTGAGATCCCTCAATGCGGTACATTATTTGATGTTGAACCTCGTTTAAGTTTTGGTGCATTCGAATCTGCTTCTTGCTGCGTTGTTTTGGTTTAAATAAAGAAATTCAGTTATGCGTTTTTTTACTTATCCGTTCAGGTTTTGAAGAAATGCTGTCCCGACTAGACCGGATAATCGAGGAAGTACTGTAGTTGAATCATGTTGAGCGGGTAATTTCTATGCCACGTTTTAAAAGCATTATTTTTTTTATTAAAATAGCTCTAAAATTAAGTTATATTTGCAAAAAAATGCAAAATTTGCGAGCCCTGGGTGCTCCGCCCCCAAACCCCCGTGCCTCCGGTGGCTGGGGGCTTTGCTTCCAGACCCCCAAACACAGCTCCCCTCCATTGCGAATTTCTGGCTGCGCGCCTGACACATGGTTAGTAAGCGAAACTACCCATCTATTGTACTATTTTTCAATAACAATTCATAAATTCACCTCCACCTCGCCAGTTTTTACGCACAAAATACTTTTAAAAAAAATTAGCCATGGAAAATGCTGATGGAACAAATCGTTGAACTTCAGTAAAAGGAGCCTGGGCCCCTGGCCTAACATGCACTTCTATAGCTGGCTATTTTCATGACAAAACAAAAATCTCTAAGGAAAATCTTCGAGTGGATTTTCATTTACTGCTAAAATGTTGCACGAGTCAATGCACCTTACTTTCCCCTACCTGGAGCAAATCACGTACAATTAAACTTTAACACCAAAATGCAAGATGTTAAACGTGTTTTGAACTAAGATTGCAACTAGAAGGAGGATTAAACAATTTAATTTTTCTAATTGGCTTTCAAATGTCAAAAATCTAGTGCTTTCAAATGGTTCTAAACATGTGCGAAGTGTGATTCAATTGCATTAAAATAGCTTTTTTTACCAAAAAATTACAAAAAATCGCCCAACAGCTGGGGGCTTCGCCCCCAGACCCCCGTCTGTGATACGTTTGAGTTACACTGGTTTTCTCAAAACGTCTCCAAAGTTACGTATCTGCACTTTTCAACTATATTAGTTGAGGCCCTCTCCCTTTGCAAAATCCTGGTTAAGTCAAAAACAGGCAAATTTTTGATGACGTCATTGCATGTGATTTGTGGTTTAAGCCTCCCCAATCAAAAATTCTGGCTACGCCTTTAAATTGGAGATTGCCTGAAAAACTTTTTTGAAGATCTTTTTTTTTGGAGAACACTTGCAGCTGTGTCCTTGGTCCTTGGCCTTGGCCTCGAGCATTCCTGTCCTTGGCCTCGAGAGGGTCTGTCCTCGGAAAGGCTGTCCTTGGCCTTGGCCTTGGCCTCGGATTTTTTTTGTGTCCTTGGCCTTGGCCTTGGCCTCGAGCCTTGTGTCCTCGACTCCACCTCTGCTGATAATTAGCTTGCAGTGTTACTGTTTATCGCTATACTTAAAGATTTATTTCGCAATAACTCACAGACCTTTTGCAAATTTTGTAGAGAACTTTCGTTTATTAAATGTTAGGTTTTGCATAAAATCTTGAAAAAATCTCAAGAAATAACTTTTACTCGGTCCAAATTTTGTCAGGTCAATAAAGCCAACTTTTTTAATTTTTAGGTCAATAAAATTTTTAGGTCAATAAAATTCTATTTGAATAAGGTTTAGGCCTATTCGAACAAGGGTTTAGGCCTAGGGCTACAGTAAATAGTAATTAGGCTTACCAACAATATGAATGATTCTAACCTCAATAATACTATTGTGATAAATCCTGTTCTCTGGTTTATCAACCAAAGAATGAAGCTGCTACGTCTTAACATACTCTTGAAGTTATTGCTGGATTATTACTCTGATGACGAAATTGAAAAAGCAAAGGATGAGCTTTAAAACCATTTTCCTCAAGAATTTCGACCAAACAACTTACGAAAAAAACTGAGACAAGGTGCTCATAAATCTGAGATGAATATTAAAGATATGGTGGAGGTTTTTCATGCTATGCATATTTCAGAAAAATTCGCTATCCCACTGTTTGTGACAGCCACATCAAATTTTCCATCTCTGGATATAAGTAATATTGATGCTGCTACAATGCATTATGACATCAGCACCTTGAAAAAGGACTTTCAGCAGTACAGAATGGATAAGGAAGCTGAAATATCCGACATTAAAAGTCTCAAACAGGCTATAGTGGATTTAACTACAATGATTAAAGAAAAACCCACTTTTACAATTCCTGATGCCCCATTATCTCAACATAATGATGTTTCTCAAGCTGCCAATATTTCACATATGAACTTATTTCCACAACAAGTTATTCTTCTGTTGTGAAGTCCTCTACCAACATAAGTGAGGCAAAAAATGAAAGCAATCTTTCAGCTTCCTCAAGTAGGAGTGAACATCTAACTGATCCTAATGATAAAAACTTTAGCTGGCACACTGTTGAAAAAAACAAAAAGAAAAAAGTTTCATTTATAGGTAAGAAACAATCTAAGGAATTGAAAACCATTAAACCTCCTGCAAAGCCGGCGGAAGTTTTTGTCTCTCGGCTTAGTTCTGATACTGATGAGAAAGAGATTAGTGACTATGCTAAAGCTCAATTTCCTCTTTCATCCCATGTTAAATGCACAAAGCTCAAAACAAAATATAACACGTACTCCTCTTTCAAAGTTGTCATCTCTGGAATCCCATTCAAAGAATCTTTAAGTCTTGAAAATTGGCCTGAGGGAGTGCTTGTGAAGAGATTTTACACAGCACCTTTGAATGCTGGGAAGATATCTCATAAGATCTCAGAATCTTTTGCTAACAGTATTAAAGAACATTCAATTGCTCAAGATTAAAAGTTGTTTCCTTCAACTGCAGGGGTCTATCTTCCTCTCTTGCTGACATACAAACTCTGTGTAATGCTTTTGATATTATTTTTCTACAAGAAACTTGGTTAGCCAAGCAAAATCTTGAGAAATTGAACTACATAGCTGACACTCATTTAGCTTATGGAAACTATTCTGTAGATTTTGAAGATGGCATACTTACTGGAAGGCCTTTTGGTGGGACTGCGGTGTTGTGGAATAAATCGTTAAAAGTTTCGACTTTCAAAAATGTGGATGAATCCATAATAGGAATTAAAATACACCAGGAAGATAATGATATCTGTTTAATTAACGTATATTCACCATTCTGCTGTTATAATAATATCGACAGCTACCAGCAGTATCTGGCCAAATTAAATGATTTATGTGAAAACCTTGACTGTACAAACTTATGCTTATTAGGAGATTTTAATGCAAGTGATAGTAATTTGTTTGGTCCCCTACTTAATCAGTTTTGTGAAGACAGTGGATACAAATTTACAGACAAGGAGTTTTTACCACAAGATACTTTCACCTATTTCAGTGAGGGCCATGGATCAACTTCCTGGATTGACCACTGTTTAACTAGTGAATCAGTACATCAAGCAGTTAAATCGATTCAGGTATTGCATGACTACATATCTTCTGATCACTCACCACTTGTTGTAATTATCTGTTGCTCCCAGCTGCCTGAGCTTCGTGAGGTCAAATCACATAGCAACACTCATAACATAAATAAAGTTGATTGGAATAAGCTGTCACAGGAATTAAAATATGAATACAGTGTAAAGACAAAACAACTGTTGGAAAAAATTTCACTCCCACGTGATGCAATTCAGTGCCATGATCCTGTTTGTTCCAATGCCTCTCACAAATCTGAGATTAAAGATTTTTATGATGCTATTATTAATGTGCTCCTGACAGCATCTGCTCCTCTAAAGAATAATTTCAAGTCCCAAAGATCTGGATTGCACGTCCCAGGTTGGAATTCAGATGTCAAACAAGCTCATTCAATTACAAGGCAGAACTACTTAAAATGGATTGACAATGGTAAACCTCGCTCAGGAAACATGTACCAGCAAATGAGTAATTCCAGAAAGATTTTTAAGTCAAAACTTCGAGCATGCAAGAACATGTCTGAGCAGCGTAGAGCCGATGCCTTAGCAACTGCACTACAAACTGACAAATCAACTAAGTTATTTTGGCAAAAAGTCAAACGTACTAAAAAGTCTAGCCCTCTTCCTATTTCAGTCGACAATGCAACTGGGACTATAGATGTTGCAGATCATTGGCGATCGCGCTATGAGTCTATTTTAAATTCTAGTGCCCAAGCAGGCCTAACTGATAATCTGTTTGTACAAAATGCTATTGGCAATAGCTCCAGTTTTCATAACATTCCCAATTTGCTATGCTCTGTTGACTTAATACATATTTTGCTGTATAAGCTGTCACTTGACTCTTCTCCTGGGGCTGATACTATAACTGCTGAACATCTTTGTTATTGTGACCCGAGTATTTGTCTGTACCTTAGTATATTTTTCAATATGCGTCTTTATCATAATTTTGTTCCTCTTGGTTGTATAGGTACTATTATTGTGCTTATAGTCAAAAATGCGAACGGTAATTTGCAAGACAGTAGTAACTACAGGCCAATCGCACTAACTAGTGTTATCTCTAAGTTGCTTGAGCATTTTATTTTGAGCCGCATTGAAACCTTTCTTCATACAACTCATAATCAATTTGGGTTTAAAGCACAGCATAGCACAGATATGCGTGTTTTTTTGCTAAAACAATGTGTTTCTTCCTACATTTACAAAGGCAGCCCTATATTTAGTGCATTTCTTGATGCTTCAAAGGCCTTCGATAAGGTCAGTCATTCTTTATTATTTAAGAAGTTAATCAACCGAAATGTTCCATTGTGCTTTGTTCGTCTTTTATATTTTTGGTATAAAAATCAAACAATGAGGGTGAGATGGGGAGCAGAGGTATCCAGATCCTTCAATGTAACTAATGGAGTAAGACAAGGTAGTGTCCTAAGTCCTTTACTGTTTTCTGTATATATTTATCAACTGTCATACAGTCTTAACCATAGGTGGGCAAGTTAATGCAAAACGTTAGCTTCGTTAACCACTAGTCCGTTAACAAACTTCACACCTCCGTTAACGTTAATCCGTTATTTTCAGCTTTAATTAACGGAAGTTAATTAAGTCCGTTAATCCGTTAACATTTTGCGTGTAATTTACATTTTGTTTTATTCACTCGCTTCTAGAACACGTATTGACGCTGTTGAGGTGATTGTAAGGAAATATTTATTGCTATGGTGGTCGTTTTGTGTTTTGAAAGTTACATTTTACAGTCTAATCTAATTTCAAGATAAAAACAAGTTTAAATGCACAACGAAGCTGCAAGATATTAACGATAAAAACCTCAACGAAAGTTAACTGAACTTAACGGAAGTTAATTTAGTCCGTTAACAGCTCTTAGTGGAAGTTAATTTAGTCCGTTAACATGAAAAAACTTTTTAACGGATTAACGAGTTAATGAAAAAGTTAGCTTCGTTATTAACGGATTAACGATTAACGGACTTGTGCCCACCTATGGTCTTAACCAAATTGCAACTGGTTGTTGTGTGGGAGATGATTGCCTTAATCATTTAATTTATGCAGATGACATTTGTTGCTTTAGCCGTAGTATTGAAGGTATGCAAGAACTTATTGATATCTGTAGTGATTACGCACTTACTCATGAAATCTCATTTAATGTTAAGAAGACTGTTGGTGTTGTTTTTCCTTCTAAAGAAATTAAAGTGTATTCGACCCCTTCTATTTTTCTTTCGGGCACTAAAATTAAATTTTCTGATAAAGTGAGATATTTGGAAATTCTCATAAACCAATACTTGCTGGATGATGATGACATAAAACGCCAAGTGAGAATGCTATATTCTGCAGCAAATAAATTGCGATCGAGATTTATAAAATGTTCAAGTACCATAAAAAATACGTTATTTCGTTCTTACTGTACTCCCCTATATGGTTGTCATTTATGGCACAATTACACGCAATATACTTTTAATCGCATACGTGTTGGCTACAACGATGCTTACAGAATTTTGCATAGCATACCCCGTTTTATGAGTGCGAATGAAGGTCTCGTAGCTGCAGAGATCCGAACATTTCAAGCTCTAATTCGCAAAAATGTTTATGGATTTGTGCAATGATGCTTGAAGTCTCCTAATAATTGGATAAAGTCTCTTATGAATTCGAACAGTTTCAGTTTGTCCAAGTATTACGAGTACTACAATTGTACTCTTCTGGTGTAATCTGTAAATTAGTGTGTCGCTTGTACATATGTGCCTCTTGTCTTAGTTTGTTTTTGCTTATTTTGTTTCTTTAAACTTATGGACCGCAGTTGTCTGAAATAAAACAGATTATTATTATAAAAACTTTTCTTACTCAACACTTTTCTTTCGTTTCACTGTTTTAACCCTTTGTGGTCCAATAAATTTTCCCCGTACTGGCTCACCAGGTCCAATTTTTTTTCGGGGGAGTTTATGGTAGATTTTTATGCGCAAAAACTAAATTTAATAGTTAGTTTTTCTTTTTTCCTTCAGGGCTCTTGAACCATTGCAATGTTTTTGCATCTAGCGACATTTTACAAGAATCCTGGATCCAATAACTTGTAATTTATTATTACCTGGACTTATATTTATTCATTGCTGTTTATTGCGCCCAAATACAGTACAATATAAAAAACAATACTTTTATCAAAAAATTCTCTCTAGCAGATATTTTTGCCTGCTTTAATATCACTGGAGTAGTCACAAAATGCTGCCAATAGTAAACAAAACGTGACTAATAAAATGAATATAAATAAAGATTTTGAAAACCGAAAGAGCGTCGTAGAACGCATTGTGGAACATTAGAACATGAGTAATGTCTTATTCGTTAAGCTTGTAAAAAAGAGTGTTGCAAATCCTGCATGTTTTTTCGAAAATAATGAGAAACTTTTACTGCATAATAGAAATTCATAAAATAGAGTGTTGTAGATGTCTTTTATTTATAGTGTCGTATGCTGTCTTGCTAAAGCGCTCTCAAGGAATGCAACTGCACTTGATTAGTTAGTTTACCAGTTAATTGTAATATCTAGGTTTTAACCACATGATTAATATCTTAAAAAAACTCTATTTGATATTTGTCTACTGTACATATTTATTCATTAGATTGAATTTTAGGCTGTACACGGAAAATTATCAAAGAGGATTTCCAAAAGTTACACAAAAGTGCATATTTATGCTAATTATCAGTAACAAATCAAAAAAAGATAGGCCAATCTTTACATCAAAATCTGCAAGTTCGCTTTTATGCATCTTACAAGTCGTTCATTTCGTATTGTTCGGTTATCGTCATCAATTGCTTTTTTATCTCTTTGATTGTGAGATCGCTTTCCTCTGCCGTCCCGGGATATAGATGGATGGACTAAAATTTTACGTTACTGGTCAACACTATCCTGGAAATAATTTGAATATAGTTTTTTCGTATATGTGTTGTAAAAAAAAAACTCATAATACAGCAAAATTAGGATTGTAAAAGAATTTTTTTGAAGTCACTTTGTGGAAAAAAGTGTTTGAAACAGCCTTGTTTTTGTCTATTTTTTTTTTCTGAAGTAGCTGTTGCTGTATCTTTTCGAAACGACAAATTCAAGCCCAAACAATTTCCTCAAAAGCCTCTTCAACCTCAATAATATGAAGCAAAGTGACTATGTCGCAAAACCGGCAACGTCAGAGGGAATTGAACCCTCAACTTCAAAAGTCGGACTCCAACCTTTTACCTCTGCGCCATTTTCTCATTGTTTTGCAAAGTTTTCTTATTATTATTTTTTTCATTATTTTCATAAACAGCAACGACGCGGCAGAATAAAAATTTTCGTTTTATACCACAGTACAGTATGTGTACAAAAAACGTGTGTAGTGTTAAAACAACCTTTTAAAAAAACGTTTAAGAAATCCTTTTTCTTTTTGAATTAGAGTTTTCCGTTCCTCTTCAAAGCGACGAAGCGAAGCCCAAACAGCCTCCTCAAACACTTTTTCTACATCCGTTCCATCAAAGCTTGAACATACCATGTATTTAACAGCTTTTATCTTACGCGCAAGTTTCTCGCCCATCTCATAAGTAACTGGATCGTTTCCCTGATTCGATGAAATTTTTGGATCATTTCTAAAGTCGGTTTCTGTTCCAACAAGTATAATTGGAAGTTGGATATCAAAAGGTTTGCCGAAAATATCGCACATTGCATCTTCCAAGTGTATTTCAAGCGAAAAAAAATTACGACGGTCAATGGCAGAAAACATAATGACAATAACGTCGAGTAATAAATAATTCGGTATAAAAAAATCTTGATAATATGAGGGTTTCCAGGTTCTCAACTTATGATCCGTCGGCTTTGCATCCAGTATCAGCAAATCATGTTCTTCGCCATCAATTTCAATGAAAGATGAAAAAACATATTCAAAGTTTGAGCAATAATAGTATTGCTCCACGTTCAAAGACTCGTCTAATACGTTTAAACGATCACTTAGGACAAAATGTTGGATCATTTCGTTTTTTTTTGAAGCCTCCGTTCCTATAACAACTGCATGAATTGGACGCATTCTGTTTCGAGCGGAAACCCGCACAAGGTTTTCATTGATACTCTCCAAATCTGTGATGTCATAGCCGGAACATTCTAGAAACTTTGCAGCTTTTATTCTACGAGCAAGTTGCACACCCATCTTTTCGGAAATTGTTTGCTTCTGTTTCGTTGAGTTTTGTATTTCCTTTCTCTGATCTGCATTGCATCCCAATAGGATAACCGGGGTGGTTGGATTGCGATGCTTTACCACTGAAAAATTCCACCAATTTCTAACGTATTGGTATGAACCTGGATCAACAGCAGAGTATACGACGATGATTAACGATACTTGGTAATCATCAGCAACAAACTCCTTTGGTATTAGTGAATCGTTGTACGCCATTGTCCCAGAATATTCTGCTACCCATGATGCGTCCAGCAACTTGTACTTTTTATCCGCAGCAATGATGACACCACGAGAAATAGACTTGTGATAAGCTTCAAATGATTTCTTAATATATTTTTCACCGAAGACGCAAAACTTATCTTTCCATAAAAAATTCATGCTTTTACAAAATGATGGAAAAGCAATCTGCAACCTACAAGTTTGTTACTCTAACCAAAATCTTACGTTAATCTGACACTGAAATTGATAAAAACAACGTAGAAAAAATGTTTGTTAATTAAAATTTACTTGACTTGAGCCGTTTGCGGTAAATTCCAGCGTGCACCTAGTAAAAAATCTTGAGTGTCAGCAAATTGTTAGCGTTCCGGTAATTAAATAGAATTCAAATCAAACAATCCACTTGTAAAAGTTCTCCACTAATTTTCTGGAGGTATTTTTAAAATTTGATCTTAAAGTAACCAGCGAATGAATAAAGAAAATGTGAAAATCAACCAATCAATAGCGCAGAGTTGCAATCACGTGACTCATCTCGCGGGTAATCTTCAAGGTTTTATTTAAGCCTGGATTCGTTTCTGGTCGATGGAGTGTAACTTAAGGGTTAAGCATATGGACTAACTGGTTACAGTAGTCCAATTTTACAACCATAAAGTTTTATTTACAATATTGCTTCAGTTTTTTTCAAGTACTGTACAAGCGATAAAAATAGATGAATTTTGCAGATTAAACCTATAAGCAAAAACTCGCCTACAGTTGTCAGTAGTGCAAGGTAAACTCAGTTTGGCTTACTTCATACCAGGAAAATTACACCGAAATGCTTCCAATAACCTTGCAGTGAAGTCCATCGAGGTTTCAAAAAGTAGGCTATCAAAAGTTTTCGAATTTTGCGAATCCAAGGCAGGAAACAATACCGTTAACGCATGCCGGATACCGTACTGTTGTTTAAAAGGGCATTCAGGACGTTTTTGTTTAAAAAATTTTTCTGCAAAACCATAGTGAAACAACTTTGGCAATTTTTTAGAATTTTTTCGCACCAATTTTGATTCTCTTCAGCTGAGAAATCGTAAGATATTTGCAATTATTTTTCCCCTCAGACTAAAGAGAAACGCTTTCTGAACATTACTAAACTGAAAGGACGTGGGTCAAAATTGTTACAAATGACTGACTACATTAGCAGCTGTGGAGGAAGTGGCTTCGTAGGTACCTGCTGATAACCGTAACATACCTAAACGAAAAATGCTAACCAAAATGTTTGCACTGAAGTTTGCAATTTCTACTTACGTGAAAAACTAACTAGTCTTATCTGATCTTTAGACCTAAACCAATTGCGCAATAATCGCATAAAACTTACTGGCTCACTAAAAACTAGAATCTTCGTTTAATATCTTGTCAACTACGATGCCTTAGCCTTCAACTGGCAATAATTTTTTCGGGTAGGCTATCTGTACGAAGCAATTGTCACAATCTGCAATAGGCTACTACGCCTAAAGCTCTAAAGCCTTATGTTACTCCGACTACTTAGCTAGCACTTGGCAGACATAGCAGACTAGGAAAGCATCTAACTTCTCTGAATTCAAACAGGAGCTGTTCCACTAATTTATTTACCTATACCTTCAGCAATCACCTAGTTCCAGGAAGCCAGGTACATATAGCAAGACTCGGAAATAGAAGTTACAAACTGATTTATAGCGCAATCTACTTGAAACAAGAATTACACAGGCCAACAAAAAAAATTTTTTTTCAAAAGGCAGAAGATGTTGGACCGTTAGTAGGGTAAATCGGGGGTGCTGAGTCCGAAAATGCACTTAGTTTTGCCGAATTGGCTCTAGTTTTTGAGATATTTTACTTTTTATATTTTTATATATTTGCTTTAGCATAGTGCATTCTGAAGCACACAAAGCACCTTTCTTGTAATGTTACTGGTTTCCCATTCAAAGTTTAGTTCCCATTTACTCCATGCAAGTTATATGTATATCGACAAAGGAAGATTAAGTCATAACCCTGTAAGAAGAACAGCACAAAATCTACGATTTTACGCTGATTCAATGCCTGACGACGTTGAATCCTTGCTAATTCGGTTAATTTTGTTTAATGGGAATATTGATGATTCATGAAACTGAAAGTCTGATGTCGTTTAGAGCATTGCTAACAGCTAATATCAGTACAATTACGACTTATGTAACATTTACGATTCCCTATTAAATGTTTCTCTTAGTACGTTCACATTTCTTCAAACAGTTCAGTATCATTTCTTCAAAGATCAGTTTTAATACATTTGCCCTCCCCTGTGCAATAAAACAGCTATGATTAAGCCTAGAAGGCAGTACAGGAGTACATTGTGAAAAGCGCAGGCATCACTCAGTTAGCTAATGCGCTAGATCTTGTGAATTTAGAGTTTTTTTTTGCAAAAAACTTAAAAGGGTTGCTTTGTATTTTATTGCAGGAAACTTGAGTTACACTTTATTGAATTAAGCTGTAAATTTTTACGTGACAAGTAAAGATGAGTATTAAGAGAAGGCAGTGCCGAAACAATCCATACGCATTTTGCTACATTTGTGGTGATTGCATGATGGCAAAGTACAGATTTAACGTGAGAGACTTTACAAAGAGAGCTTATGAAGCCTACTTTGGCATGAAGTTAGGGGACCAAGACAAGCCTTGGGCACCTCACAAAGTGTGCAAACATTGTACTGAAACGCTGCGCTTTTGGACCCAAGGCAAAGTCAATTCGATGCGGTTTGGGGTTCCTATGGTATGGCGTGAACCTAAAAATCACCATGACGATTGTTATTTTTGTATAGTGAACATGTCTGGATGGAATCAGCGAAAGAAGAAAGACTGGTATTACCCTGATATTGAGTCTGCTCGACGACCCATACCACATTGTGCTGAAGTTCCAGTTCGTGCTTTCACTTCCTTGCCTGCACTAACTGCTGCAGATGAAATGCTGGAGGCAATGGATGATACTGATAGTGGAGACAGTAGCATCAATAGCTCCTCCAGCATGGGTGGTGTAGAATCTTCGCCCAGTTCAAAGCCAAAACCGTTTAGTCAAGGACAACTGAATGATCTAATTAGTGATCTCGGCCTATCTAAGGAATCTTCTGAGATTTTGGCATCTCGTCTTGATGAACAAGGCATACTAGGTTCGGAAACTAAAATTACATTCTAGCGTAACAGGGATGACATGTTGATCCGTTTTTTTACTATGGAAGATAACTTTGTTTATTGTAACGACATCCAAGGCCTTCTTTCAAAAATGGGTCTTCCAGAGTACAATCCAGATGATTGGAGATTGTTTATCGACAGCTCCAAACGTAGTTTGAAATGTGTGTTACTTCACAATGGTAACATGTTTGCATGTGTTCCGATCGGACATTCCGTGGTTCTTAAGGAACACTATCAAAATGTGAAGATGTGTTTGGAAAAACTGCGTTACAGTGAGCACAACTGGGCCCTTTGTGTAGACTTTAAAATGGTCAATTTTTTGCTAGGACAGCAAGGGGGATACACCAAACACCCTTGCTTTCTCTGTTACTGGGATAGTCGCGCTACTGATCAGCACTGGGTAAAGAAGGATTGGCCATCACGACAAGATCTTGCAGTCGGAGATAAAAATATCATCAATGAGCCACTTGTAAATCGTGATCGCATTATTCTGCCACCACTACACATAAAGCTGGGTCTGATGAAACAATTCGTGAAGGCTCTTGATAAAGATGGCGATTGTTTTAATTACATCGCCCAAACCTTTCCGGGCCTCAGCATAGAAAAGCTTAAAGGAGGTATCTTTGATGGACCCCAAATTCGAAAACTAATGCAAGATCAAACCTTCACTGCTCGTATGACAGTAGTCGAGAGGGCTGCCTGGTGCTCATATGTCTCAGTGATACGAAAGTTTCTAGGTAACACAAAATCTTCCAACTACCGGATCCTTGTGGATGTGATGCTTCAAAACTTTCAAGCTCTTGGCGCAAGGATGAGCATAAAACTTCACTATCTATTCAGCCATCTAGACTATTTCCCAGGCAATCTTGGCGATGTTAGCGAGGAACAAGGGGAGAGGTTCCATCAAGACATTAGGACAATGGAAGAAAGATATCAAAGTCGTTGGGACGTTCACATGATGGCGAATTATTGCTGGACTTTGATCCGGGATTGTACCGAACAAAGCCATAGGCGGAAATCGTACAAGCGAACTTTCCTTCAAATGAACAGTTAAAATGGAATTGGACTTGCAAGCCAATGTGACGTGCTTGTTTTGCAAATAATGGACCAATACAAGTATTTGTATTTTTAATGATGTTGATTGCAGTATGTTTACTACATAGTATGCTTTTTTTATCCCGCAAATTAAGAGCTTTGCCAGCATTGGCTCAGTAGCCATTCTTTTCAGGCATATATCTATCAGTTACCCTAAACTAACATATTGTTCATTGACCAGCCTTATATAAATGTTCATTTAAAAGTTGTCACTAACGATATAAAATAAACCTAAATATTAAAATATCTCAAAAACTAGAGCCAATCTGAAAAAAATAAGGTTATTTTCAAACTCAGCGCCCCCAATATACCCTAAAACCGCTCTTACCTTATATGCCAAAATTTTTTTGTTGGCCAGTATTATCTAATCAATATAGCTTAAAAGGGTATTAACTCGAGAATGGAGGAGGCTGATGCTAGCATTAGACAAGAAAAATTGATTGATAAATGTAAGAATTAGTCAAGGAAAAGTGGTTGACAAATGTTATCGCAGAATTAGACTTGGCTAGGAAAATTGATTGATAAAGATTATTAGCATTATTGCACAGAGCTGGACAGCACTGTTTTAAGCTTATAGCTTAAAGTAGGCGTAGTATGACATTTAGACATAGTAGAGCACAAGGAGTTTAGTATGGCATATACTGCAGTTGGCCTATTATTGCACAGTTGGCATAGTATGGCACAGTAGACGTAGTATAACATAGTTCGGCAAAGTAGGCGTGCTATGGCATAGTTTTTCCATGAACTATCATCTTAACGAGGTGGAAAGTCTATGTGCCCCCATGATCTGCCGAGCTGTACTGGCTGGAGATTCAATTCTCCTGATAGGGCTACCCACGTCAGATACGTATGTTGGCAGAAGCGAGACGAAGTATAGTTCAAATCAAACAAGTTGTAAAAGTTTAAACCTGGGTTGGTTATGTTCATCAGCTGTGGTAAGCATGAAACCTAGAAAGACAACTCTGATATAAAACCTCTCGGCATTTTGATTAAACTGCAAAACAAATAATAATGAGTACAAATAATGAAAATTACGCGAACAACGTCAAAGTATCCACCTTCACAAGTGGAACTTTGTCCAGCAAAGGAGCGCCTAAGGATCCCCACGTTGCATCCAGCGAAACCCCTATGACGTTCGAGTCTTAGGCAAAGGGGCTCGTTCTAAAAATAAGCGACAATTTCCACTAGCCAGCCCTAGTGGCAGCTCCACGAATGTGCTCGCTACTATTTTGGAGATGTGAATGGAGGCAGCGCAGAGTACTCGTACTCGAGATAATGTCGCACACTTGCGGGTCAACCATCACTACCTGCTGTTGGGCAATTGTAATATCCTCACTCTCACAGAAAACAGCTAGAATTGGTTGAGGAAGCAAAGCGGTATCATCTCGATATCATTGGAGTTTCTTCAACCAAAAGACGTGGCTCTGGAACTGTGGATCTGGATGGCGAATGGAAACTCTTTTATTCTGGTGCTGATCCTAGCATGTCTGCTCAAGCGGGTGTGGGGATTCTCACAAGCTCCCGGTTGTCAGACTGTGTGTCAGGATGGATTTCTTTGGGATCACAGGTCTGCATGTTGAAGCTCAAGGTATTGGATCAGTCATTCTACCTAGTGCAGGTATATATGCCCCCAATGCTACGAGTGAATATCAGGCTTTTGTGGATGAAGTAAATAATGCTCTTTTCGAGTATCACCAACTGCATCTACAGTCCTTATGGGGGATTTCAACCAAGGGTGCCGAAACAAGGGGGGGGGTGGGGATATATCCCCCCAATAATTTGGGTGTATCCACCCCAATAATTTGAATGGGTGTACATCTGAGCGAAAATTCGGGAAAAATGTTCTATTTTTGATGAAGACTTTTTTTTTTGGTCTTCACCTGAATTTGGGGGAAAAAGTGTTTCATTTGCATTTTTTTGGTCTTCACTAAATTTCCAAACCTGAACAAAATCGTGGTCGAGGTCCATCCCCCAATGTTGAAAATAGGGCAAAATTGGGGTAAAATTGCAAATTATCCCCCCCCAATGCTCAACAAAGATCGGCACCACTGATTTTAACGCACTTTTCGGAACAGACACAGATACGTGGAAGGGTGTGATCGGAAAACATGGAGTCACTGGACTGAATGAGAACGGAAGGTATTTATTGCAGCTCTGTTGTAGCAACGTACTCCGCATCAGGAATACTTTTTTCCAACACAGAGAGGTTCACAGGTATACATGGTATCGACCTAGTATGGATCAAAAATCTTAGGTAGATTTTGCATAGTTTTGTCAGATTTGGTTTCTGGTGTGCTGGACGTTCGAGTGAAGCGAGGTGCTGAATTGCCAGCTGTCGCCCTCTGGTAGAATATTCCTTGCGACTTTCGAAACCTTGGCCAAACAGGAAATCCAACAGGTCGTCTGTGACTTGCCAGATCAAATGGAAGGCTTTGAAGGACAAAAAAGTAAGGAAACAGTTTGCATCCAGTATATCATCTAAGTTCAGACAACTTTTTGATGTATCCGAGGACATCGAGAAGGATTGGCTGCTGTTCAGATCAGCAATCATTTCATCAGCAGCTGAAAGTTGTGGGCGAAAACGGCTTAGAGTGGCGAGCAATAGTGAGAAAAGAACACCTTGGTGGAACCAAGAGGTTAAAAAATCTCTTTGAGCAAAAAAAAGATGCGTTCAAGGCCTTGCTACAAGACAGATCGTCATCTTGTTTGCAATCCCGTTAAACTAAGGCGCGAAAAGGGGCAACTTTGGCTGTGAAGAAATCCATGGAGAAGTCAAGGGAAGAGTTTGGTTGTCGGTTGGATTCGAACTATTTCTCGGCAAACAAACTATTTTGACAGACCATCCGCCGTTGACGTGGCAAAAGATCGAGTGACACGTACTCCACCAAGGATTCTGCAGGTACATTCTTACGGATGAGAACGAAATCCTTTCACGATGGAGAGAATACTTTAAAGATCTTTTGAATCCTGTGAAGGCATTGACTCGTGACAAACACGGAGTGACACATATAGCGAAAGAGGAAGTTTTCAATGCAGCAAAAGTGGCAACGGCAATCAAAGGGATAAAATCTGGAAAAGTTGCTGGTGAAGATGAAATTAGACCGAGATGTTGAAACATTGACTGGAAAAGGAATTCTCTGGTTAACGCGAGTGTGTCAAGTTGCGTGGAAGTATGGCAAAACTCCCAAAGACTGGCAAACAGGTGTGATTATTCCGATATTCAAGAAAGGAGATCACAAGCAATGTTTAAACTACATAGGGATATCACTCCTCAGTTTGCCAGGGAAAGTATATGCCAAATGCCTTGAAAGAAAATGCCGAGAAATAGTGGAATCAAAACTGGAGAATGGCCAGTGCGGTTTTTGCCCGCGTCGCAGCACCACGAACCAAATCTTCACTCTGAAGTAATCTTTGCGAAATCTTGGGAGTATGGCAAATATTTCTTTGCATGCTTTGTCGATCTTGAAAAAGCATATGACCGAGTTGATTAACTTTGGAAGGTTTTGCGGGAGTATGGCGTCGATGGTCAGCTGTTACTCGCCAGTAAATCGTTCTACTGCCGACCGGAGGTTTGTGTTCGGGTAAATGGCAAGCAATCAAAGCCGTTCCATGTGGGCGTTGGACTCCGGCAAGGGTGCGTTTTGTCACCTCTCCTTTTCATTGTTTACCTGAACCGGATCGACAAATGCAGCCAAGCTGACGAGTGTGCTACGATTGGAAATTGCAAAATCAGTCGTCTGCTATTCGTTGATGATTTGGTTCTGCTTTCTTCCACAGAATCTGGCCATCAGTGCGCATTAAATAGCTTTGCAGATGGATGTAATACCGCCGGAATGAAAATAACCACGGCCAAAACTGAGGTACTTCATCTTTCAAGAAACCCTGATCAGTGCGTATTACAAGTGAATGGTAAGACATTGAAGAAGGTAGAGAAGTTCAAGTATCTCGGGGTTGCATTCACCAGTGACGGAAGGCAAGACGAAGAACTGGATACCCGAATTGGCACGGGTAGTGCAGTGAAAGCGAGCAAATCGGTTGTCATGAAACGAGAATTGTCGGAAAAGGCAAAGCTCTCAATTTTCAAAACAGTTTTTGTCCCCATTCTCACTTATGGTCATGAATCTTGGGTAATGATTGAAAGAGTCCAACCACATGTGCAAGCGTTCGATATGAGGCTTTTACGAAAAATCGAAAGATCAAAAATCTTTTAACATCAAGCCGTTACTTCTGCGAATTGAAAGATCTCAGTTTAGATGGTTTGGCCATGTAAGCAGAATGCCTCAGGAAAGACTCCCCAAACACGCTTTACTTGCCAAAGCAAATGGGAGAAGACCAGTTGGACTACCTAGAACTAGATGGACCGATTACATATAGGATCTTGGATGGAATCGCTTAGGACTTTACCAGAACGAAATGATAGACGTGATGGAAGACCGTGAAGTGTGGCGCCGTAACCTTGAGCTATTGCCCCCGCAACCTTCACTGAAAAGCAGTGGCGTAGCGTGACATTTCAGATAAGGCATGCAGTTATGATGACGTCATCAGTTTTGATGACGTCATTAATTATCAGGCAGTAAAATAAAAAAACAACTTAAAAAACAACTTAACTTATAAACATAAAAAAACAACTTAACAATAATAAATGTCTGGTATTGCAACTAGGCCTCCTCTCTCCAGCAGGGGCGTCGAGAGCCGAACGTAGGCCCGGGGGCAGCTGAAATATGACGGAATTCAGGTTTTGTGAACTCCAAAACAGACGGAAACAATGCCCCAGTTTTGTCCAAATTATGATGCGATCTCAAAAAAAAAGTTCTTCACAGGAATTCTAACGATTTTTTTATTCAAAATCAGGTGATCTCCAAAAAGAAGGTTTCACATGCTCATTTCTAAATGTCATTTGATGGGCCCCTTTCGAGCCATGGGCAGCCTCATGGGCCCCCTAAAGTCCATGGGCCCCGGGGTCATTATACCCCCTGCCCCCCTCTCGGTGGCCCTGCTCTCCAGTACGCATTGGTGTGTACAGTACATTTACTGTCCCAGTACCAGGCCTCCCAGTACTACAGACAGTGACAGGTCTAGCACTTTCATATGTGCCAGTAGCCGGTTACCGGTACCATTCTAGGCTAACATTAACAGCAAAGTAGGTTTAATAACATTGAAGCAAAAACATTAATTGCAGAACTAAGCTAAGACAACTTGCTGAATAGCAAATACATAGCCTACTTTCAAAGCCTCTTCCTCATGTCATTACAATACCGGTATATCGTAGCCTGCTGGCAACAGCCAGCGATGCTATACAATATTAAGCAGGCTAGTGGGCTCAAGGCTAGTCCAATGTATATATGATTAGGCCTGGCCTTGTTTAGTTTATTTAACAACCAGTAAAGCACAAGAAAAGTAGCAAAACTACCAAACGGTAATTTATTGATAGTCCTAAAAACTTTTTTGCAAACCAAGTGCAAATTCTACGACTAACTTTAGCTTAGTCTAACTAAATACTAACTGAACCAACTACCAGTAACTCTTTGTTTAAATTGATTTCACATCTTGCTTTCACTTTTATAGCTCAACATTTAGCCTAAATAGTGCGAACAGTACTCACTCTGACTTACATTACTTAAAGCCAATACCAACCGGCTATCACGGCTTGGTTTTGCCGCTTAGTAATTCGCTTTTTTCATATTGCTAAATCACATAAAATAAATGGCAACACGTATGCAATATTTAAAATTGCATGCTTTGGCGCACTGTTTGTGGCCTGTCTTAAGCTAATTTACTGTAATAAATCTAAAATGAAAATAGAGACTATATTTTACAAAAACAAGAAACTAGACGTATAAAAGAACTTTTGCAGCAAACAATGCGCCAATGAAAGCTTTCAAACCTATTTAATTTTGTTCGTAATCGTATCGAAACACAGTCATCTTTTGAGCCTTGAATGCAATTTGAAAATTGCATGCGTGTTGCCATTATTTTTTGTAATTTAGCAATATGCTGAAAACAGGCTAAAACTGAAATCAATGAATTAAGCTAGACTATTTATAGCTACTTCGACTTGAAAGTGAATTCCTGTAACTGTGGCAACTTAGTTGGATTTTGTTTTAAATTTTTACATGTACTTGTTCAAGTTATTATTTTCTTTTTTGGCTAAATGACTAGGCATGCAATGCATGCCTTGCATGCATGGAGAATACGCCCCTGCTGAAAAGCGAGCAATGAAGAAAGAAGACGAAGAAGAAAAATGAACTGTGAGAGCATAATAAATAATCGTTTAATGCAAAATGTCTTACAACAGATGTAACCAAATCAAATCAAATATTTCTTTATACTCGCTGTAATACGCCGAAGCGTGTAACAAGTTTGCGGGGCCCATTTCCGCATCATTGCGTCCGGGAAACCCAGCTTCTTTCAAAGAAATTTCGCTGCGGTGGCGACAGTTGGCAACACTGCGTAGGATTTGACCGGCCCAAGATTTGAACCTCAGACCTCCCGCTCCAGAGACGAGAGCGTTACCGCTCGACCAACTGGCCAGTATAATGCTGTATATAATAAAAAAAAGTTAGTACCGACACGTAAGCTCAATGTGTTTTAGTATTTTATGCTATGCTGTCCAGTGTTCACCATTAGTTGTTATTTCATCACTCGACGTGAAAAAAGATTTGGATTAATTTTTAGACAAAAGCACGTCATATCACTTTTTGCTAATTAATAAACTTTCGTTTATTTGTTCTTTTCATTTAAGGTCACGTTTTCGTTCAAAATTAAGCTTCTCTTATATTTTTGTGCTGGTCGGCAACGTCGCCATTTTTACGAGATATTGAGATCTCAAACAACGAGATCTCAAACAGCGTCATTTTTACGACGAAGATTGCAGGCTTGCAGCCAGGTTTTCTTCAAAATAGGGCTCTAAATATACACTACAATTCTATATTTAAACATAGCATATCGGTTTCTTAAGCAGTCACTAAAAGCAATATTTAGCGACTGTGTCTAAAGTAAACTTTTACAGCAAGCGGCATTTCGAATAAGATGGGGGTTAGGTGCGAAGCATTTTTTTAAACAGCCAGTTTAATCAGAGTAATAGGATGAATTTTTTACAGGGTGTTCATCAAACGCATAACGGGAATAGGCAGCAGGAAAATTTTTTGAATATTTTTGCAAAAAATAATTTTTGATCTATCTGGGCTTAAATGCTTGCTTTTAAAACTTCTCCCTTTAGCATGCCAAAACAATGATTTTACGATTTTTGAAGTAATAATTTAGCTCACGATACAATCCCGAACATACCAAAGTTTAGTTACTTTCCCAGAACTAGAAAAGCTGCTTAGAAGGTAGGAAAATATTTTCTTAAAGGTGGGGGTTATACTGTAAAATATTTAAGAATTTTCATAAAGCCAGGGAAATCACTTATACAGCAAAAGGAAGCGCTGCAAACTCCTCAGCGAGTTCCACGGTTGAGCCCTTCAAGCTTTAATATTTAATTAATGGAGCAATAAACATACAAAAAAGCGCTGAATTATAGAATCGTATGCACCAACGTAGATTAACTTTGATTTGCGGATCATCAATTTTGTATCTTTTTCACCGTTGAACTTATTAGGTCTAATAGTTATAGTGAATTCGCATGTTCAGAGAAGTTATTCTTGAATCACGTATTATAATCATTGTAGCAATTTGCCCTGCCATTCGTCCAAACTTTTCCCTAAAAGTTTTGTTAATTCACGTAGGTGCATACTATCCTTAAAGTAGTGGCTGAATTTTTTGTTCAGTTTTAGCGCCAAGTGAAAAAATCTAACGATAAATTCAGTATAAAAATCTAAAATAAAATGTTTAATTAAAAATACTAATCCTTATAAAGCATTACGTTAACTAAGTGTAAATAAAAGTTTATTGCATCTTTAACAAATTTTGTAGTTTTCATCAAAAAGTAGGTTGTTTATTAATGCTTTTTTGCTAATTTAGCCAGCTTTTCCAAACATCTTCTCTGTGAAAAATTTGCTCTCTTGGGCAGGGGCAGGTGAATTGATACATATTTTAAAGAAAAAGCGATTTTTCATAAACGACTAGGCAAAGAAGCACACGTTTACATGCATATGAAAGCCAATTGGGGCTAACTTTTCATAAAAGTTTGGTGTTTCTTATTTTAAAAGACTTCGATTTAAACATCTTTAAGTAAACCTCTCCAAATTGTACCAACTAACCTTTTGAAAAGGTTAGTTGATACAACCATGAGGTTATAGTTGATACATAAAAGATTCGTGTTGATTTTAGTCAAAGTTGCGTGATATGCCCTTTCAGTGGCAATATTTTTAACTTCTACAAGCTAGCAAGGTGAACATAATAGACTTTGGTAAAAATTTTTAATACTAGTAGCCGTACGTTCTATGCAGATTGCACTTATAAACATCATGACTGTATTCGCTCCATAAAATTATTGTAATACAGTTAGTAGCAAACAACAAAACATTAAACCATTGACCACTACAATATGCACTGTTTCATTCAGCAACACAAAAAAATCTTGCATCCAAATGTCCATCGTGTATTTTACAATATTGTTGACATGAACAGCCTAGTAAGCCAAATACCCCTTGCTAAAATCAAATGAAAATTTGATATAATTGCTCCTTCTACAAGACCTTTTTAAAGCAATGGGGCATGGCAATATCAACAAAATGTTTGCTGCAGTAAAAGAATTCATAGATTCATTATTAACAATAAAACTCTTGACTCTCGTTATCTTCTAGTTTTTGGGGGGACTTTTTTCTACGTTTTTGGAAAAGTGGTGCAAATATTCCCCCAAAAAAGCAGCACTGGTCTAGCCTGATCGGTTTGCTTTCCTAACACAGCTGATCTACGAAACGGTAGTTTGCAAACTGTAAAAACAGTCCAATACAAATACCCAGTATAATAACCTTGCTAATGCAGGTTAGTTGATGCAGAGTCTCAAGTAACCCTCAGGTGAGTGTATCAACTAACTTTTTCTTTAATTTTCAGAAAACATGCTTGCCTTTGTGCCAGCACAACACTAGGGAAAACTTTTTGAGTTACCAATTGTTTGCTTACCTTAAAGGTGGTGAATCATCCACCCAATTCCGGTGGTTTACAATAGTTAAAATTGAACTATAATTTTTGACATGTTTTGTTTTAATTTTGGGGCTGCAGTTGCAAAGATATTCAACAAATACAAAAAGATATCCCCCAAAAGAGTTTTTGGAAACTCTGAGTTTTGTTTTTCCCGCCAAAACCACAGTAGGCCTAATAGGTCAGAGAATTGTGGTTTTGGCGGGAAAAACAAAACTCAGAGTTTCCAAAAACTTTTTTCGGGGGATATCTTTTTGCATTTGTTAAATATCTTTGCAGCTGCAGCTCAAAAATTAACACAAAAAATTCAAAAATTATAGTTCAATTTTAGCTATTATAAACCACCGTAATTGTGTCACGAATAATAATTTTGAATGCCTGATATATGATTATTTGCTGTATTTTAATGCTTACGTGACTGATTTACTACTTTTGCCGCTTTTTTTGATTTAGAATATTCGAGATATTTCCTTTCTAGTATTTTCTACTGTCTTCTATTAGTTACCGGAATAATTAGTTGTTTACATGTCTTAATTGCTATATTTAGACTTGAAGTTTGTGACGTCACAATTATGCTACCGTTGTGTTTCGTAATCGCGTATATTTTTTCTATTGTAACGTATCATGGATTGATCTGGGGTATTCGATAGCTATTGCCGTATTATAAATTGGCGGGTCGTTTTTCATTCATTATTCTAATATTCTGAAAGTGGATGATTTTTAGGTATTAGTTCCGTAGGCAGTTAAGCCGAGTTTGTGTATCTGGGGTTGGCTCGTATAGCCATTTAGTAAGAGGTGTGAGTGGAGCGATTTTGCTTAGTTAGTTGCTTTGTGTTTCAATCTTAAATAGAAGTTTTAATTTAAGATTGGTGTGCTGCCTTCTGAGATTCAAGAAGCTAAAGGAACTATCAACTGCCATTTTCGATTCGTCAATTGACATCTCAGTCGTTCTCTAGTTTCAGCCGACGTGGGCAATTCTAGGGATTAAAGGTTGTACTCTAGCCAAGTATCAACGATCGCGACAAATAGGCTGGATGATTCACCGCCTTTAAGGTAGTAACTCTCGCCCATTAGTTGGTATTTTACTTCATTTCAAATCTTCGAAATACAGTAAGTAAAACTGCAATTCTGTTAAAAGTACTTCAAGCACTATATTTTCAACTTTAGTTTTTCATTCCTAAACTAAGCAACTAAATTCTTCCAAACCATCATGCGATAACTCCTTTGTCACAGTTCACCAACTGGTGGCGGTTTTTCACCAAAAGGTTATTTATTTTTCTTGGTTTGCGGTGTGTATCAACTAACCCTTTGAATCAACTAACCTGCCCTTGCCCAGCAATATCGCCCTTATATCTGTTTCTGTTATTGCCACAAGAGGTACAGTGCTTGATCGCAAATCACCTCCCTATTGCTTACAAGCTATTTTCTGCGCGGCTCTTGACACTTTCAATTTTTTATTTTAGTCTTTATCAAAATTTGGACTTCACAAGCATTCGTTGAACCAATTATTGCGTCCAAGATAAAACTTAGCTCAACTAGAACATTGCGTCACAGAGCAGCTCGACCATAACTTATTTATGTTAAAATCATAAAGAAAACGGTCATGCTGAAATTTTTTAGTAGAAATATTGTTCAACAAATAAATACAAGCAAACTGGTATTTTTTACGAAAGTGTTTTAATAATAATGCTTATGGTTTTCAATTGTTTTCTGGATGCATTGGACACCCACAGTATACGCCCATGATTTTAATGCCATTTGGAAAAATTTCGGGCACTTTTAGAACCATAAAAACACATTTACTATTTTTTGGCAATAAATTTCTGAGCCCTTTCAGCATTACCTTACGTACAATTATTATTTATACTGTCTACGGGCATGGCCCAGCGTGACGCACGTTTTAAAAGCTAACCCAGCAAACATTGCATTGTCGGGCCGATGTTGGCTAGATGCAGTTGCCAACATTTGTTAACCTCGGCCCCACCGCTGCAGCCAATGTTGGGGCGATGCGGTTTTGCACCAAAGTCCAGCGTTCAGCCAACATTGGCATTCTGCAGCGGGCCGACATCGGAACCTGCGTCAGCCAACAATGGTGGAATAATGTTTCCAACGTCGGCCCGGAGTTGGCAAACTGCAGCTAACCAACATCGGAACTGCAGCTAGCCAATATCGGACTGCAAACTGCAGCGAACAACATCGGATCCTGCGTCGCGCCAACAATGGCGGAATAATGTTGCCAACGTTGGCAAAGTCGTCAAACTGCAGGCGGAATACTGTTGCCAACGTTGGCAAAGTCGTCAAACTGCAGCTAGCCTACATTGGAACCTGCGTCGCGCCAACTGTGGCGGAATAATGTTGCCAACGATGGCCCAGAGTCGTGAAACTGCAGCTAGCCAACATCGGAAGCTGCGTGGCCCTATATGTTGTGGAACTGCATCCCACTAGCTGGTAATGCCTGCAAGAATCCAGTACTGGCACATATTGTTACAATGGCATTGGTGCGATTGTCTAACTTCATCCATCTTGCGTCGTATAAATAAAGTTTTATTGCAAGGCAAAAAAACTGAAGATGGTAAATAACGCAAGAAAAAGCAAAAGACGTAAAATTTCGCAAACTGAAAAAACACAGGTTCCTTTGGAAATGTTGGTCGTGACTGCCGTTCAAGATTTAGACCGTGGGTTTGTTGAAGATAGGACGGATTAGGAAGTTATAGAAACTGCAACAACAAAAAATAATTCAGTTAAAGCGAATGACATAACTTACGTAACTGTGAATAAATGTTCTCTAGTCTTTCTATAATGAGCATGTAATTCATGAAAATGGTGTATATAAACAGTCTCTGGAAAAACTGGTGAAACGCCTCTCCAAGAGTGTTTTTGGTTTCCGACATCCCGCGCGAAAAATTTAACCTTTTGTACATTTGACAGTTTACTTACAAGCTTGTAGTTAACGCCATATAGAGTAAAACGACTAAGCGTAATTGAATTTGAATAAGAGCAATGAGACTATATAACAGGGGTAGGCAACCTTTTCGTCCCAAGGGCCACATCCAGACCCAGCAAGGTTTCAGCGGACCAAAACAAAAGTCTTCGCCTGGACATTAGGCATTTTACAGCCGATTTAATGGCGATGACCAAAGAAAAAAGAAGGTCTTCGACTGAAAATTAGGCATTTTACACCCGATTCAATGGCAGTGACCAAAGAAAACAGCACTTCGGCGGGGTTGCAGATGAATTTCAATCATAAGAAAAAGATCGCGGGCCGAATGAAATTGCTTGGCGGGCTGGTCTGGCCCGCGGGCCGTAGGTTGCCAACCCTTGCTTTATAAGACAACATGAAGCGTTACTCAACCGGTGTTCGATTCCCACACTGGCAATGCGTCGTTGTGTCCTTGAGAAAGACACTTCACAGTGGCCCAGTCCAACAAAAGACTAAAAAAAAGAAACCCAAAAAAAGGCTCTGCAATAGTTCAGTTATGGTTAGACAGACGCAGAGTGTCTGGTTAATATGAAGGAACTAAACCAATAAGATAGCAATGAGCAAGAAAAATAACTTTGCGCGTAAGTTTTGTGTTTTTGACGTCCGGAAGTCGCTAGTGTTTGCCTTTTAATAAACCTATGCAGACTTCACTTAATCAAAGCTAAATATCTTGGATCAATGCTTACAACTATGGACTAACTTCAAGCGAAATTAAGATCGGGCGACACAGTAACTACATTGTGCCGACACTGGATTATTGAGAAAAGATGAAACTACCTGTAGACTGAGCAGAGGGTTCATTCTATCAGGTCAAGATCGCTGATTACTGAATTCTTTGCCCTGACAGGTCGTCTTTGTAATGAAGTCGAACCTAAATATAATCAAATTCACACTAGGTTCGAAAATGTAACTAAATAGTTCAAAAAGCTTCGTTTAAGAAATTCTTAACTGATTCCACTAAAAGGTATTGTCTAAAGAGCGTAAATTTTAAACAAGCTTTAGTCCCGGTCTACACTGTCCGTAAAATCAGGAGTGTATGAGCTTTTTGCTACTTTATTTTAACCAACTGGCACCTTGAACGTTGATAAGATGATACGACGGACGTAAAGTTTCCTGTTGAAAATAAATACGCTTGTTTGCTCACGATTTTACGAGTGTAGACCGTGCTTAAGGCATTTGCTTCCGATTTTTGTACACAGAATAAATCACATTGTAGGAAAAATTATCAATTCGGAGCACAATTACACTGAAGCTGTGTTTATCACAGAAAACTGACTTAAAACTACCTTTTGGCTTTGGAAATCGACAGCATAAACGGAGCTAGTTGCAGGCATGGCTTTTGACATAGGATTTAATTTTCAAGAAGTTGGAAAAAAGTTATTTTAAACTTATTATGAAATGTGGCAGTGGATAGTCCCAGGTCTAAAAATTGCTAGAATTAATAAGTGAACCCAATTGATTTAAAGCTTGAAAAAGACTATGGTTCTTCCAAAACTGTTTTGTCAAATCGCTTGTAACTGTGCCCATAACCAACATGCAATACATATTAACTTAGCCTTAGTTAGTTTAAGTCAAATTAAATGGAGAACAATAAGACTAACTGAAATAAATTTTTAAAATTAGTGTTATTTCATTTAGATGTGACACCATCTTTTTTGTCCCAGTCTGTTCCAGAAATAGTGTACTTCTAGAACCAAAAAAAATTTAGGATCTACAAAAACTTAAGCACTATTAAAGGCAGCATTTGTCGTAGTAAATAACAACGCTACTAAACACCAGTTTTTATTGTTTACCAAGTTCTAACTTTTTCGGTCTGAATTGTAATAGAAGCCGAAATGCCGAGACAAAGTAATAGGCGTCAGCTGTGTAGCAGCTGAATTATTTCAGAAATTTTTTTAAAAAGTTTTGAACTTTGAAAATATCTGAGAAAGATAGGATAAGTTAACCCTAATAGAATTTTAAACTAACGATGCCAAGATACTTCGTTTGCTTATTACCTTTATTGAGTTTGCAAAGCTATCCGTTTCATATCTGCACGATGCTCACGACCACCATGGCGGTCCTTCCAGTTTCTTTAGACAATTTGCAAAGTGCTGTGTTTGTAATCTTTTCTCACTCATCTGAAATAAAAGTTACCTGGTAATTTTTTATCATTTGGGTAAAAAGAATTATAGCGTATGACTTTTGTAAAATTTATCAAAATAAGGTACAGTGTTAAAAAAAAATCCTCAGCTGCCAGGGCAAAAATTGATTGATTACTGTTTTACATCTACCACATAACCGCAGTTTCTCCCAGCTTGGGGCATCCAAGTCAAGTTTTTCATTGTTGACCAAAATGTTGGGAAAAGCCTAAAATATACATTCATAGCAAAATTGAACTTTTAACATCTTGCCATTTTCAACATATTGCAGTTTAAAGTCAACAGTTTTCTTCTTTTTTTAGTGCTGCCGTTTTGCCATTATTGTGGCACAAGATTAACTTTTGAAAAGTTGCCCTACATTTATTTGAAAAATTTCTAAAGGGAAAAAGCCTTTTCAGTGAAAATCTAAATTATCATATCTTGGAATCGGAAGGTAGTAGTAACTTAAATTTGGTGAAGTTGGTTTTCAGATCTGTTAAAGTTTTTTGAGAGAAAACCAAGAAATTTTTTTTCAATCTAAATGACCTTTTACTGCATATCAGTTTGATTTCTTAGCATATGGCCAGCATTTCTTGCTGATTTTTACTTTTACGGTGCGCAAGAAAAACAATGACAAAAGTATAAAGCACAATTTTCTGAGTCAATTCAAAGGCCAGATGCATATTTGTATAATTTGATTACCTGATTTCTGATGTTGGTTTGCCACAAATAAAAAAGTACCCTATTGTTGATACTCTTAAAATCGGTCAACGAATTTTAAGAGCACGGTGTTTAGATGCAGGACGATTATGCGCCGGGACTATTAGGTTCCAGGACTTCAAATCTTATTTAAAAACATCAGAAAAAAATTTTTTTAATTTTATTTTGAATTCGAAAACATGTTTTTGGTCTTGCACGTAAAATTTCTGGGGCCTAAAAGTCCTGGCGATGCATAATCGTCACGATCCGAAATAAAATATGCTTTTTCTAAGATCTTTCCATAGCCATGCATTTCAACTTGTTAGCTGCTACAGTTTTACTTTTAATCAAATGTTTACATGTGTTTTAAATTAAACAATTAATTGATCAGATTTAAATAAAAACTTCATCAAAAAGAAACACGTTCAACTATACCTTAGAACTTGAACACTGAACAGAGAGCTTCGTCAACAACAAAATTTATCTTCAAGTTAATTACATCCAGTTTCTTCATTGTTCAGATCAGATGAAGTAGGAGCATATTATCACTAATGGTGACTGACCATCAATAGATTGCAACAGCTACTTAAAGACTATATCACTAATGTACATTACGTTAAGACAGTTACTAAAAAAAGGTAAATATCTGGAGATTTTTATTTCTTCAGGTAGAGGTCTTCATTTCTAGAAAATGCAAAAGCAAATTAGAAAGTTTCCCACCATCCGTGCTCTAATTTAAAAGGGCAATGAAATCGAAAATTTTTTTGCTTGATTTTCTCCCAGCAAATTTTGACAAATCTGAAGACTAACTTTATTCAATTTAAGATTTTTACAACCTTCTATTCCTGAGATATAACAAATTTAATTCCCCCTTAGCAAGGCTTTTTCCCTTTGAAATTTTGCCATAGTTGCTGATTAGAAAAAAAAATTCAAAAGTTACCGCATGTTCCTGATTCTCAATAAATGTTTTGCGCCATAGTTGAAAAATGAACTGCTTTTCAATAACTGTAAGCCAGTTTTCCAAAAGTTAATTTTCTCTCACAATACTGACAAAATGGCAACACTGAACTAAGGGGAAAATTGCTAATTTTGAACCGCATTATTTTGAAAACGAGAAGGCATAATAGAAAGTTCAAATTTGGTGAGAATGCGTTAGAGGCTTATCCTAACATTTTGGCCCAAAGTGATTCCCTTTTTAAATTGTAGAGGAGGTTTTGTGCTGTGCCAAAAATATTTTTGCATTGTCTATGCCAAATTGGTGAAAAATTTTAATTTTGTGCATTAGACTTCTCTGGCGCAACCCACATGGCATATGGCAAGCACAGTAAATGTATTTAACAGCAATAACATAGAAAAAAACTACAGCCAGGTAGCCACTTTGCAGTTCGCAGACATGCATTTTATTCTTTTGAAGACAAAAATCTAACCTTTACACAGAGCCATATTATTTTTGTTTATAAATCGCCACTTTTTACGATGATTAGCTGCCTTTAACCATATCGATTTTTCATCAAAAGATTCTGGAAAATCTCTTCTTTCTTGCAAAGGACTGTTTTTTTAGCTTATATATACACTATACAGGTAAAGTCACTTCTTGAAAATAAAGTGCATTCAGATTTGGTTTCTTGTCTTTTCCACAGCGCTATACTGACAGAACATCGTGTCACCATTGGTTGCATTACTTTTTTATCAGCTTGTTGTAAAAAAGATGGTACAGTTGGGTAGCCACTTTGCAAACATGCCAAAAATTAATCATTATACGACAGGTTGGAAAGTTTAATTACAAAGCGCAAATTTTCGTGCCATCCTTAAATCCATATAATTTTTGCACTGTGCCAATTTACACAAATACAATTTGCCAGAATAATTTCTGCATTCTCTTTGCTCTGCGACTTGACGCGGAGAAGGCCTTGCCAGCTTGTTACACGCTTTAGCGTAACACACTGAGTATAATGAAAGATTTGATTTTTATTTGTTTAAACATCTGTCATAAAACCCTTTATTGGTAAAGTTTTAAAACTTTGATTTTCGGTTGATGTTTTGGACTAGACTGAGATCCAGTACAGGTGGCATAGAGTCCCAGTTCAAAAAACAGTGCCAGGTCATAAGGCCTAATTTTTTGAAACACTTTTTCCTGAACCAAAGTTTTTGCAAAAAATGCTTTACTTTGGTACACACTAGATTTTCTGCTTAAAAGGTCTATTGCAGGCCACTGGTATGAAGATAAGGTTACTAATACTTAACTTTGGTACTTACAAAAGTGTTTCCAAAAAAAGAAAAAAATTTGATAAATAGTAACTGGCAAAATACATTCAAAACATAGCGGCCAGCTATAGTGATTCATTTCTATGCCGTCACTTCATATTATCGGATCAAGGTGGCTGTGAACTACATACAAAAACACTGCAGCAAACTCTAAAGATTGCACAGTTTAATAGTGGACACAGTTTTTAAGAAGAAAACTAGGTACTGGAAACAAAAAACAATGGCAATTCATGATTATTTCACAGGCTTTAAAGCTTCAAGGCGACTTTAACAGAACAGTAAAAATTTGTAATCATTCATTTAGTAATGAAAAAGTTAGTTGTGCTTATAAAAAAAAGCAATACAGTTATTATAATTATTTAACAATAAAAATGCGTTTTGGCAAATAGTTGCAAAAAAGCTGCATTAAGCGGACTTTCAGAATAGGCAACAAAATTTTGAGAAGCCATAAGAAGCACAATCTCCAACTAACTACTGGTTTCATAGCTAAAATACTTACTATATAGAAGCTAAATAATTTCCCTGACATCTCTGAAAGGTGACTTTATGAGTACCAAAATTTTTTCTTTTAGTTGAACACTTGACCCCTCAATAAAAAATTTACCATACTTTAACCCCTAAAAAATGTTTTTCAATTTTATTCAGATAACAACTTAGTTGATACACATACATATTGTTTACAAGTTATTTTGGCACTTTTACTGCAGCTCATTTTTGGAACACTGAGGCTTAGCAGGCAACTTTCTTAAATGTGCCTTTTTACCCCCAATAAAAATTGTTATTCATTTATGGTATATAAAGAAATGCCCAAGTCCCTTGAGTACATGAAGAATATTGTACATACCTACCATCTATTATGCAACTTTAGCCAACATATATCAGTAATCAAAATACTTTTCTGATTTTTTTATCAAAGTTACCCCTATACCAAGGATGTAGGACTTTACGGTACACATATGGATGTAGAAAACTGGTAATTTTTATTTATAATAAATTAATTGTGGTGTTTTGAGCTGTTTGTAATTTTTGATTGATACATTCAAATCTAATATTGTTGGCAGAAGTTTTTAGTGTTATTCTACGCAAAATACTGAATAAGAAAATTGCTATTCTAGCCCTAATCCCAACCCTAATGTTAATCCTAACCTACACTCAAAATCTAACCCAAATCCTCCATAACTTTAAATAAGGATGAATGAGCGCTCACTCTGTGCTCTTTCATTCTCTTTATGGGACTTACATAACAACCATAACATAACACTAACCCCTCCCAATATTGCTCAATGACAATACTAGGCTAATGCTATGACATAACAACAGGACTGTGGGTTAGACCTTTTTGGGATAAAAAAATTTTGTGAAAAAATTACAGTCTTTATATTTTAAACAGCCATACCAGTGGGCTAACTGAAAAAGCACATTATCTTCCATTATACTCCAAACAAATACTATTCATATTTGTAGATGAAGTATCTTATCTCAATTTTTTTTCTTTGGTGGATTAAGACTACATTTGCTCTAAGCATTTCATTTTCAGAATGTCTGCTAAGTGGCTACCGGTACCCGACTGAACAGCATTCGAAAGAATTTTTCAATTATTGACAATATGTACTCATAGTTCAAAAAACTCAGCCTGCAATTGGATAAGCTGATCAGCAAAGTACCAGTGAGCTAAATCAAGTTTAAGACAATTTCAATTGAATTAAACTTGAAGTATTATACTCCAAATCCCAAATCTTTGCTGTATGTAAGCTACTGTAAAATCTTATTCTTCACGTTAACTCAAATTTTGTGTCTTTGAAATTATTTGGAAACCAGAATATTATTGAAGCCCATGCGAAGCATTTGTTTTGTTTTTTTTAAAGAAAAACAAAGATTTTTGAGGATAATTTGACTTTAGAGCAGATGCAGACCTTTTTTTATTTTATTCATCATTTTACTTTTAAAACTTTTAGAGATAGAGTTTTTCTGCATCCGATTATTACGAGTTTTTGCAAAAAAAAAACAATTTTTATAAAGTTTTGAGGGATTCCAGCTTCGGGATTTTTATCTAGTTGATCTGGAAACAATAAAGTACCGGTAACTGTAATTACATTTTTAGTTACCAAGTTGCTTTAGCTAAGAGACAGCAAAGGGACATTTTGATCTTCGAGTCACGCTGCCACTAGCCCATCTGTCTACACAAAGTACAGGCTTCACACTGATTTTTTTTTAACTGAACTTCAAACAAGAACGCTGTAAATACTGAATCTTTATAGTCTTTGTTTTGTTCTGACGAAGAATTAAACCCAAGTCTACAGTTTCAGTAGCAAATGCTCTATCCACTCGACTAATGATCAGTGCAGTAGTTGTAAACTACAATATGTTCGTTAAGATAATTTTGAATGATAAAACATTGTCTATACAAACATAAAAATCATTTCTAATTGTTATCTTGGGATTCTGACTATAAATTTAGCGTGTCGTATGAAATGCATGCATCTGATATTTCAAAATCCAAACCACTCAATTTTTTACTTTAAGTTTGCAAAAAAATGCGATACCTATAACTGGGTTGCAGGAATTTAAAAGTTGTCCAAAATCGTTTTGTATAGTACAGAATTGAACAAAGAAGGATTTTAAACAAAAACACATGGTTTAAGCTATACACTTTTTGTTTTTAAAAAAACCCAGTAAATTAAACAAACTTTAATCATGATTGCTGTTAAACAAATCAAAAATGGCAATACCAAAAAGGCCCAGCAAACTCTGCTGATTAAGTCCAAATGCGTTGTACTAGCACGTGTTATTAATATTATTTTTTTCATGCTGAAGCTGGCATTATTCTCAAATTATTCTTAAACCTAAAGCAAAAATATAAATCTCATGTTTCTTTGCAATTCTTTTTACTAAAAAGCATTTTACTGTGTGTTATTGACATGCCAAGTGATTAACCCTTTGTTGAAAAATTAAAAAATGTTCTCACTTTTTTTCTTAACTTTAACAGCTAGGGAAATTTTTGACTTATTCAATTGAGCTCATATTTTGTGCAAACTGTTTTGAGATAAATGGTGGCTTTTTGTTACCTTTACATTGATGGAAGTGGCTGGTGTTATGTAACATAATGCCCATGAAGAAAATACGAGAGCAAAAAGTGAGCGCTCATTTACTCTTTTTTGTTTTTTAAATTATCAATATGGTTTGGGTTAGATTTTGAGTTTAGATTAAGACCAATGTTCAGGTTAGAGTTTGGGTTAGGTTTAGAGCTAAAATAGCAATTTTCTTATTCTTACTTCTTACATAACGTAATAGCAGCCTCTACCTATATTTACTAACTGGAAGACCGCAAGGTTACTTAACAGTCTCCTGGTCAATGGCAACTTGGCAAATAAACCTGCATTATAATTACAATATTACTAAAGCGAAAAAAATTACCATTAGCGATCTGGCTTATACTGCACAACCAATGCGATGCTTTTCGTAGAATGATGAGTTTTGAAATATTATGTGCGATGATTTCCAAAATTGAAGTTTGAACACGTGATAAACGAAACTAATTATTTCCAGAAAATTACCAACTACAGATCATTGCTGGGAAAAATCTATTTATTTACTGTAGGAAGGTCCCTTCTTAATTTTGACTGGTTTTTTGAAGTTCAATGAAATAAAAATATTTACATAACTTGAAAACTTTTTATTTAATTGTTCAAAAAAAATACTGAAAATTCAAAAAATATTTTAGTAGTACACTGTAGAACTGTATGATGCCGCATATACAAATATAGTACGTTAACAAAATCAAAATAAGCAGCCCTTTTTTTACCAAGGATACTATTCCGCAGGTCTAGTTATGTAACGTAAGCCTACTCTGAGTTGTTCCTTTTTGTCTTTAGACCTAATCTTTTTGCCAATTTTGCATGATGATTGAAATTCAGTCATGCCTAAACAATTTGCACAAATCCAGTTCTTTTGTTTTTGCTTGCGGCAGAAATTTTTGTTTCTTTTAAGGTACCAGTACGCTAAGCCATAATTTTCTTTGACTTGGCCACCTATCATGATACCAAATCATACATTCATGGCAAAAGACTATGATTAACATTGGCGTTATTTCGACATTTGGAGACAAAATAGTCCTATAGCTATTTTGCCTCCAGCTCCTACATAGCTCAGTAGCCCTAACCCTGAACTGTAACCCTAACCTCACTGCCTCAGACCTTAACCTAGCCCTAACGCTAACCCCAACTCTTAATCCTAACCAAAAGAAAGGAAAATACTATCGGTATTTTGCCTCTTGAGACAAAATAGCTACCGCCACTGAAATTTGATATAAGTACAAGTTACCGTACAAGTTTACATTTTTTCTATGGTAGTGTCTGCTGCACTGGTCCAGTTCTTGATACAAAAACGCTGCTGCACCAGCAGTCAGTTATATTGCTTTTTTCTCATTAATTTAACTTAAATACAGCACTTTGACGCATCAACTCTGAACTGCGTACTGGTAGCCCCGGTGGTGTAGCAGTAAGGCACTCGCTGGTTAAACTCAAAGTTTGAGTTCCATTTGTGCTGAACGCGCTAGGCTCTCTCGCGATTGAACACAACCATGCTGTGTTATTTTTATTTCTTTTTCTTCAAAATTTTGCATTAGACTTTAGAGTTACAGGTAGGGTTCCCGGTTTGGGCAGCAATGCCAGCTTGAGAGATAGTAACTTGAAGTGCAAACACAAACGATCGGTGCAGCAGCAATTTCATGTTGAAAACTGGACTGGTGCTCTAGACACAGCCTTTTTCTATGGTGCGTGACATATGTAGGCCTATTTCATAATACAGTTGCACAAACTTCTGGGGCACAATTTACCCCAAGATAGGTCTGGGAAAGAGTTCCTCCTAGTTTAAACATGCCTAATGAAATAGGGCTAATTATCGAAACAATAATCAACAATTAAATACGGTAAGTGGGCTGTAGCCTACCAGTAATAACTGCAATTTTGCCTCGTTTCATGTCCGAAATTACCCTTATCAGCTTATTGGTTGGGATCGATTTGGGGATAGTTTTAGATTAGGCATTAGTGTTTGGGTTGGATTTGAGTCAGAAATAATAAAAAAGTAGGCTAGATAAAACTTTCCGGAGAAATAAAACCTTCCAAATATAGTACCGGTAATAAATAGCGGATAGCCTACTGTAACTTAGTCCAGTAGGCTAGTCTAGAAGCCATTTTTACAAGACAATGCTACATCACTCATCACTGAATCATGGCATGGTAAAACTAACCCCAGCACTGCAACACAAACTGTTAGAACCATTACCTCCAATCCTAAACTTAAACCACCGGTAACTCTTAACAATTACTTAAACCTGTAAATTTTTGCCTGAAACTATCCACACAAGCATTAATGCTACCGGTATAGACTGTAAATACTTGAAAAACTAGATTTTGTGATGCTGTTCCGCTTCAGTAATTTTGTTTTTTCGTTTTTGAAATTTGTGAAGGGTTTAGCTCAAACATCTTTTGTTTTACAAAGAAAATAGACTAAAATATATAAAAATTACTGATTGGTGTTGCAGATTACTTTGCAAAAAAGTAAGACATAAGTTTTAAGTAAGGTTTGGCCTCACCATAACAAAGTTTTTTCAAGTGCTTGCTCCTGAAAAATCACAAAAAGAAACATGGATTTTCGACATAAAAACGTCTAGGCCTTGTTTATAATTCAGCTAATTCTGATCCCTGTTCAGCACTTTTGGAATGAACAACCTAAATTAATTACAAAAAATTGTCGGTAGTTAAGAAAAATTTTATCCACCAATGTTGGCCTGGGGCTGGCATCCAACGTTGGCCCTGTATTGGCTGAAATGCATAATGCCGATGTTGGCAACCGATGTTGAGCCAATATTCTACCAACGTTGGCTGAATCGTAATAAAAAAAAAGGATTTTTGGCAAATTGGAAAACTATAAGTAAAAGAAAATGGCCCAGAATCATTACACAATCGTGAAAAAATTCGAGGAAACTTACTACTACAATAATTACGGCGTTTGCAAAGATGTTGGCAAAACATTGACAACATTGGCAAAGCGTTGGCAAATTTGCCGACGTTTTGCCAACCCTGCCAACTGATGGCCAACATTGGCCCGATCTTGCATGTTTGCTGGGAACAGCATTGGGTTGTATTATCACAGACGAAGCGACTGGAGTAGACGATATAAAGAAGGAAAGCAAATACAGAATCTTCAGCCCTTTTATAGCTACCCTTTCTGTTTGCGTTAGATTGAAAATAATGTAAAAACATAGATCGAAAATAGAAATTTTCAATTTGTGTCGCGGGTGCTAGTGTTGGACAAGGTGGTGCCAAGTGTGCTGCGAAAAGTTGTGGATTTGCGGGTATGTGGTAGTGGATTTGTAGATAGCACAACGGCTAAATGTGTCAAATTTTAGCACAATAGTTTGAGAGTAGGATTCTTCTACCGCTGAGCAGTTTCTCATATAGGTAGGCTTACATGAAAGCTTTGTACGTGGTAACTTTGGGCTCGACTTGGGCTTGTTAAAAAAAAGTTTATGTTCAAATATGCAGTCTATGCACAATTTCTTAATTGTTATCTTTCGACGTGTTTGCTGCTTCGCCTTTTTCAACTTCTTTTTTTCTACTTTTTCGACTCGTTGCGGACTTGCGGTACGGACAAAAAATTGTGTAGTTGCAAACTTCAAGAATTACGAAGTTGTGGACTTGCAATTTTGGATTTAACAATCCTGGAACGGCGTTGCTGACCGAAGCTTTTAAACGTGCAATTGCAGACTTGCGGTTGCGGATTTAGAAAATTGAAATTTGGTTGCGAAGTTGAGAACCGCAGACTTAAAAAAAACTTGCAGTGCCCAAAACTGCTTGTAAGTTTGTCATAGCAAGAATTTAAGCATAAGCGTATCGAGGAATTCGGATCGGGAACAGCCCATGCAAAAGCGAAACATACAAACGAATGGTCATATGCTTTGTCTGCTGATACTGAATACTTCTAACCGTTCAGTCAAAAAAATTAAGAAAAAAGGAGCAAGCACTTATTGGGGTAAAAGGACGGATTTCCAAGTGCTCGCGATAGTAACGTTTCAATCGCGGTTGTTGTAAAGTGTAATTAATCTGTACGTGGGTGATTTAGGTACCCAGAGCGAAACCGAAAAAATCGCAGAATTGTTTGGATAATTCGTGTTTTTATGTTCCTTTGCTTCAAATTTCTGCGCAGCAACGTGTATTTTTAAGACTGCAAGACCGCAAACTCAGCAAAAATTTTGTGGCTATAGAATTACACATACCATATTAAAATAATTCTTATTAATATAGCAATGATAGACCTATTTTGCAATAAGACATGATGTTTAAATGTTCTACAGTATTATACTTTGAAAGAAGGTTACAGTATGATGTTCTCCCCTTCTGCGAAACAAACACCGCTTTTTCTAATACGGTATCTATAATTCTATAACCACAAAATTTTCTCAGGGTTTGTTGTTTTGCAGTCCCAAGCGCTTAGAAATCTGCACTTAGACCCCAATAAGTACTCTATCTTTTTTTTTAATTTTTGACTGAACGGTTGGAAAAATTGTAGTATCAGCTGACGAAACATATGACCACAAGTTTGTACGTTCCGCTTTTGAGCCGCTCCCAATCGGAATTCCTGGATACGCTTATGCTCAGGTCCTTGCAATGAGAAACTACTCACATTTTTTGATTTCATGTTATGTTTTCAAGACGATAAAAACATAAACTGTTTAATTTTGATACATCAGGAAAATTTTTTTTTTGCGAAAAAATTCTCAAGAAAAAAATTTTAAGCAAGAATTACGTCATCAATGGTGGAAGCGAAAGCGATGATGGTGAACGCGGAAGCAAATTCAAAAACTGGCTTTTCCACATCACTGATTTGCTCTGTAATTTTGTTCACAGCTGAATTGCGCAATGCATTTATCGGTGAACTGTGTATATGGTTTAACAAAACCGTTTCGTGATTTTTATAATAAGTCAACTATGTTGTTTTTGACCTTTGCAGGCCAGCAAAGGTCAAAAACATGAAACTCTGGCCCGCAAAGGTCAAAAATTCTACTCTGGCCTGCAAAAGTCAAAAACATCATAATTGACTCATTATTAAAATCATATAGAACAGGCAAGTTGCTGGGTTTAAATAGCCAAAATTAAGCATGCGAGAAGACGTCTTCTCTAGCTCAAGTGGTAGAGCAGTGGACCGGTAATCTGCAGGTTCGATTCCTGTGGGAAGACAATTTGTTCGGATTGCTTGTTTTAAGTAGTCGCTTTTCTGGTGACTCTTCCCTAGGCTTCCGCGCTGGTAGCCTTTAGGCCAGAAACACGCAAAACAATAATAAAAAAAAACGTTTCAATTCGACGGGCGGTTCTGAGCAAACTTGTACTTTTATCAAGAGTATCACAAACCGGGGTCTGAGTCAAAGTCCCGGCCGGCTGGGCAATTTTTGCAATTTTTCAGAAAAATACCCATTTTAACGTTATTTGGATGAGATTTCACACGTTTTTTTTGCAGCAATTAAAAACAAACTAAGTCATTTAAAAACACTACATTGCCTATAGCCCTTTCAGCCCCCTCCAATTATTTGCAGGTAAAGTCCAATACAAATCAAAACGCCAGTATTTTTGCTTCAATTTTTCATGTGACCTGGCTTAGGGCGACGGATGAAGCCCCCGTGGCCTCCCTGGTGTTGCTACTGGTATGCAAGCGAATAAGAAAATCACCAGTCTTAAAAGAGAGATTCCGACGATTGCGCGACTTACGTTTTAAAAGAGTAAAGTCAACCACTTTTATTTAAATCATTTGGTCCATAGAACATCATTAGTTCTTATTTAAATGAAATGTTGGTTCGATTCCAGCCAAGCTGATCCTACTTGAAATTGCTTTCACTTTGTTATTAATTTTCGAATATTTCTGTGATTATAGCCATGGTGTCGTTCTTGATCTTGGAAGGAGAAACAGCAAGCCACTCATAATAAACCTGGCCAAGACAACTTGGCGAACAATATGTAATTGTAGTTAGGAATTTTAGCTTTTGGTCCAGCTCTTCTTTCGGTAAAATTCTAGTTGAGCTACTAAATTTGAGCACTATGGTTTCGGCCTTTGCCAACATCATGTCAGCGCGCTTGGTAATCTATTTCAAATTCGGTCATTTGCCACTTTATTAAATTTTTGAGGTAGTGCAAAATACAGTGAACCCTCGTTTATCGCGGGGTATACGTTCCAAAAATAACCCACGATAGGTGAAATCCACGAAGTAGTCAGCTTTATTTTTTATTGTTATTTTACAATGCAATACTGTACTGCAGAATGAAACAAAAAACAAAACCTCTTTCCAGGCCCAAAATGTGTTTAAGAAACAGAAATATTAACGTTTTCTTACAAATAACTATAATAGTTTAAAGATAGGTGTTGTAAAACAATATTTTTTTATTGTAATGAACTTTTAGACAACAGAAGCGCCCCTACGCCAATCAGCATTCAATGTAAAAAAAAGCGCTGTAAAAAATTCCGCGAAACAGCGAAGCCACGATAGGTAAAGCACGATATAGCGAGGGATCACGGTAATTCGAATATGACTTTCAGTAAAGTCAAAGTCAAACTTTAAGAAAAGCAATCATTTGACTTTACTGAAAGTTGAAGTTAAACTTTTAACCCAAAAAATAAAAAACAAAAAGGATTTTTTTGCAGATTTCTTTATTCCAAGGTTGGAAAGAAAGATTTTCGGGAGGTAGAATATATTGAAGACTACATAATGGTCCTGAACGTTTTGAAATATTGTAGCACCGAAGAAATGGTGTTGCTACCACATTGCTTCCAAACAAATACACGTTGCGTGCAGGCATAATCTGATATAATGATAACATTGAAATGACCACGATCAGAATTAATTTTTTGCAACTCATAGATTGTTTTACGCCGTGTTTTGTAAGTGCTAAATGTTGGGATTTCGTGAAAACCCAATCTCGAAATCATGGTATTTTAAAAATTAATTTTTGCCAATACCGATCCCAGTTTTTTGTTGTTGTTGTTGTTGTAAAATCCAGCAATTTTAATGTCACACAAATCACTTCAATATTATAAGGGCTGTTAATCGAAATTTATGATCAAAATTGTTTGAATTCAAACAATGAACCCATTTTTACTTTTAAGATATCAGAACACTATATGATCCTATTATTAGAACAAAATTGAAAAGGAACCTCATTTAAAAGGTATATGACGAAAACAATCAAAGAAACATTAAAATTCACACAAAACATTTCTAAAAGCATGCAAAAAATTATGAGTTTCATGTCTTAGACAACTGTTTTGCCTAATTTCAAGGCTCGCCAGTAAGGTTAGCTGGGCCGAAATGACAAATATTACAGCGATAATTAAACCTTCCGAAAAGCAAAAACTTTTCCGAATGATTACATAGTTGCAGGTAAAATTCTGTCTCATATCAATCTTTACCCAACAAATTATACTTTGCTGTCCTTTTCTTTCAAAAATAGCAGATTTTGTTTTCATCATTATGTTGACGTCATTAACAATCCTTTTTTCAAAAAATGATGTTGTTTTTTTAAATTATGACATTGTAGGCAATTCAATTTCGACTCCTTTCGGCTGCAAAATAGTAAACTGCTTAAGTAAAATGGTGATGCCATCACATCGTCTGATGACGTCAAATAAATTGCGACTTGGCTTTAACCAGAGGTGGAGTCCTCGAGGACGTCCTTGGCCTCGAGGACACATTTTGAAGTCCTTGGCCTTGGAGGCCACTGTTAAAATTTTATGAAGCGTTTGAAAAATTTTTTGGAAAACGTTTTTTTGTGGAGATCGCTTGAAAAATTTTTGTGAAGACCTTTTTTTTTTTTTTTTTTGGAGATCGCCTAAAAAATTTTTGTGAAGACCTTTTTTTTTTGGAGAGCACTTGCGCTTGTGTCCTTGGTCCTTGGTCTTGGCCTCGAGCATTCCTGTCCTTGGCCTCGAGAGTGTCTGTCCTCGGAAAGGCTGTCCTCGGCCTCGGATTTTTTTTGTGTCCTTGGCTTTGGCCTTGGCCTTGGCCTCGAGCCTAGTGTCCTCGACTCCACCTCTGGCTTTAACCTTATGTGTACCGGGATAGGGGGCAAAATTTGTCCCCCTCTGAGTTATTTCAATATAGCTCCCAAACTAAAAACAAATTTTGCTTTCATGCATCGTGAATTTGAATCAAATTTAATTACACACATTTTCAGAAAGTTTGGGGTCAGCCGAATAACCGGAATTGACGTCATTTTTGCCTTTTTCAGAGTCATCTAAGGAGTTTCATACAGTTTTGAGCACAACGCGTGCTTATCAACTTATGCTATTCATTCTATTGCGTCTTCATTATCAACACATTTCTTTAGCTGGAATAAAACATCTTATTGACTGATAAATGTATTGCATCATCATTACGTCATTGATGACGTCATAATTCAAAACCATTGCTTTTTCTGCTGTTTATCGAAATAAATTGCGTTTGCATAAAAAAATATTCATTGTCACCAAGGGTTAAATGCAGTGTTGGGCATTATTAACTCGTTAATTTGTTAATAACAAAGTTAAGTTTTTCATTAACAAGTAAAAAAGTTAAAAAGCTTTTGTGACTTTAAAGTTAACGTTAATCCGTTAAATTTCTACGCTACACCATGCGTCCTAATGCTATAAAAATAATAATTATTTGCATTTAAGTATAGTGCCGAAATATTTTTACTCTGTAAAGTGATTACCAGTACGCATAAAGTATTTTGTAAAGATTACATTTTATTGAGCATCAGCTGCAGATTAATATTGAATTTTTTTTTTAAATTAACAAATTAACTATTGACTTGAACTTGCGTTACTTTTGTTTTTCAGTTAACTGTTTAACTTTAACTAAGTTAAAAAATTGCATGAAAATTCTTAGCCAATTAACTTTTAACGAAGTTAACGTTTCTCGTTAACTTGCCCAACACTGGTTGAATGATATAAAAAAAAAATACTGCAGTATTCAAAAATTTTGTAAATGATCCTATATCTCAGTCACGCAAAATTAAAATTATAATCAACGTAATATATTAAAGATGACGTCATTATGCATGTGACATCATCATGCAAATCATCTGCGGTGACTTTATCAAAGATCTCTTAGAAATAACAAAAGTCCAAACTAAAAATAATATTTTGCAACATTTAGAAAAGTTTGCATGCTGTTCTAAGGATTTACTTATTTTGATGACGTCATTATCATTTTCGTGACGCCACAACCTCAAAATTCTTCATTTCGAAAATTTAACAAAAAATAGATTTAACAAGCAAGAAATCGTACTTCTATTACTTACCAAACAATTTTTATAGGGTGAAAAAATAGCCCGGTAGATATAGGGTTAATAAATTATCTTTAATACGTGGAGTTAAGCAAATTCTATATTAAGATATTTGTTTTTCTTGATTGGCATTAATTTTAGATTGGCATCAAATCGAGGTAAAACAATAGATCGAAATTGATGCCAATCTAGAAAAAGAACTATTGTTTTACCTTAGCCGAAATCTATGCAAGCAAAGTTTCTCGCGTGGAGTCTTTGCTTGGCTTCCTTAGGGAGCCACGGAGCAGTTTTCAGGGCCAGAAAGAACAACAATTTCGGGAGGTAGAATATATTGAAGACTAAAAAATGGCCTTAAACGTTTTGAAATATCTTTTTTTTTAACTTTTAGGAATGAAATAGTCCAAGCGGCGACACCCCTCTTTTTTGTAACGTTTAAATGACAATCTGGGACAATGGGTTAAATGTTTAATTTCGTAATTATTGCGCAGTGGAGATGCCCAGGTGTGGCATTTTTAGACCGCATTTTTCATGCTCATAGAAAAAGAGCTGGTATGGCTAAAGGTTATTATCTGTTTTTAGTAGCTGTTCTACGGTTTTTTTTACAAATCAAAAACTCTGCTTGAAATTTAACATACTGCGCTAACGTAAGCTAAATTTTTGTGTCTAGGCTAACCATAAGCTTTGCAAAAGAAAGCATATTTTGTACAAGTAATAGTTCTTTTTGTCTGAAATGAATTGGTGCATGCAAAATAGCATATTTCTAACAATTTCTTTTCCTTACTGCAGTGTTTGTTGACCTGCCTTTCTGTGTTATTTAGGTAATGAGCAGGTGAGAGGCTGCAGACGTGGAGACGGCGCCAGTTTCTAGGATCTGGACTATAATTTATGGTCTTTTCGCAGCCTCTCACCAAAAAGGCGTTGCCAACATTTTCTTGCTGTATGCATTTAAATTTCTTGAATGCGTCTATTTTCTTTCTATACAAAAATAAAACACAACAACAACAACAACTACTTCTTCAGCAAAGTTCACAAGCTACGACTAAGCTGTCGTGTGAATGCGGACTGCGGTAAAGTTATAAATCAAGTTCTAGTTCATAGTCATTGCGCTCCACTGGACCATGAACTTTTTATTCAAGATAAATGATCGCAAAAATCACAGACGACATTGCGCAAGCGGAAAATTTTTTAAAACAATCCAGCATGACGAGCTACCGGTCATAAAATTACATTTTCCAAAACGCTTTACCGGTATAACTAATCTAAAACCTTATTTTATTGAACAAAAAGAAATAGAAGTTCGAGAGAGGTAACACGCGGACTTCAAGTCCGCTCGTCACTTGGCTTAAAATCGTGAACACATCAGCGTATTCTGTGTTTGCGATAACCACAAATTCGGTGCGCCCGGACTACTACCTCAATACAGACGCAAAAATTTGTTTAAAAATACAAAGAGAAGGCCTGCGTTGGGGCCCTCCTACAGTTTCTATGACAAAACCGGAAGTTTCGTCGAAATTTACAGCGGCTAGCCATAAAGCTTAAAAAAATGCAACAAAATCAATACGAGTATTTATAGTTCACGCAGCATAATACAAAAAGGTGCACAAAATTCAACATAAGTTTTCTGACGTAGTGAGATGTTTTAAAACTTGGGTGCCGTTTCATATACTTTTATGACCTTGATATTTTAAGAACACGAAGTGAAGAAAAGTTAACATTATAGACTTCTCATTGGGTCTTGCGTTTAAAATACAGTCATGCTGAAAAATTTTGTACCAGCTCTTTATAATTTTTCTTTTATTTCCTGTCTAATTAAATATCATAGAACAAAACCAAGCAAAAAAATGTATTATTATTTTAAATTGCTGCTGTTACTTCTGCTGTATTTCAGACCCACGGCAATCTTTCCTCAATTTTTTTCTTCGCGAAAAGAAATAAATAAAAATTATTGTTTGATTTTGTTTTATTCCCAATCTAATTTGCTGCTTATTCAAACCAACATTCAGAGATGATTTGCTGTAATACTGTAGGCTTAAATAATTCAAAGATGCAACATCGAAAGTACGAGTTGAACCCATATCATGCGATCGGGTTACGACGCTTAATATCAAGTACATTATCGGCAATATTTTATTCATTCATGTGTACTCAGGCGCTTAGCCAGGATTTGAAAAAAGGGGGGGGGGGGGCTTTTTTGAAAGAGTAAGACAACAGCAAGCAACCTTGACCCAAATTTTCATTGTTCTTGTATCAGAATCACACGGATTTTTCGGCCAAAATCGGAAATTCGAACGGTTTTTCAGCCCAAAAACAGGTGATCTCCAAAAAAAAAAAGGTCTTCACCGGAATTGAGACGGATTTTTCGGCCCAAATCGGAAATTCGAACGGTTTTTCAGGCCGAATCACGGCAACTACTTCACAGCTTCGGCACCCAAATTCCTTTGGGGGGCTGTTTTCATTTTTTCAGCAAAAATCGGCCTCAAAAGCACCAAAAACGTGCGATTTTGCATACTTTACAGGCCAATGGGCTCGAGCCTCCCCCCGCCTCCCCCCCTGGCTACGCTACTGTGCGTACTGCAGTTGCACGAAGATTGTTAAAGAAAAAAGTTTGTAGCAAAACTTTATACAATATCAAGAAAAACTTAATCAAGTATTACACAAATTTTAAGCTTTTACCAGATCAACTTTCTACAGTATAATTTGATTTGTTCAACTACAAGCTTTTGTAATGCGGAGGCTCGGCGGATCAAGTTAAGCTTGAAAAGCCTGCTGTCGATTTCTTTAGTTTATCTTATTTATGGGCGTTATTGTATAATCATGTTGATCACTTTATTTTTATGATTTACGCCAAATTTTAACGATTCCACAAATTATGTAAACTACTCGATTAATTTCTGTTGTCTTAGATTATGTAAACTACTTTAACGATTCCACAAATTATGTAAACTATTCGTTGTCTTAGCAGCTTCAAATTTCAGTAGTTATTTAACTTATTTGTAATAAATTTTGAGCTAAAGTCAAGTTAATTCAAGTAAAAAGTTTTTTTTTTCTGAAGGGATTTATCTCAAAAAATCAAGAGGGGGCAAAAATGCCCTTCGTGTAAAATAGTGTTAAATGGGAGCGTGTGCTAATGATGTGCTGTACCTTTCATTGCTCTGAAAAGATAAACTGCAACGATTGAAAAAAGGGAACTCGAGTTAGAAATTAGAATGTTATGCTTAAGAATTCATAACAAAGCATGAAACTTTTTGATGGGTGTTAATGCACTTGGAAATTGGAGAAGGGCTAAGTGCCTAAAGCACTAAGATAGACGCATGTGCCTCAATATGCTGTAATTGCGAGCGAAGTTGCTAAACCAAAATTTTCATTAACTTTGACATGATAAATAATTATCTGCATCGGCGCTATGTAGTAGAGTTATTTCTTGTTACAGCTCGGTTTAGGATGCACTCTGGCGTAAAACTATACGGTGCAAACGAATCGTTGCATTTATTTTAAACGAAATTCGATACACTTTTTTGGCAGCTTTGCAACATAAAATTAAAATCACAACTTGCCAAAACTGCAGGAAAGTATAACGAAATGGGCATAGTAAAGAATTTATCAGTATAAAGTTAAACACCATAGAGATGGTATTCAATTACTCTTAACAAAGTTAGTTTTGGTTCTGCTTCCACTTTTTTGTACAGCAGTGTTTTTCTGATACCAAAGTGAGACGAAGTAGCAATTTATTGTAACTTTAGAATCATAGAATGTCAAAGTTTTCAGCATAGTTTTTATGAACAAACAATATTTTAAGTCTTGTAACATTGTGAGCGTGCAAGCGTATCCTTAATGTATGACTTACGTGCAAGACGTATCCTTAATGCAAGCGTATCCTTAATGTATGACTTACGTGCAAGACGTATCCTTAATGCAAGCGTATTCTTAATGTATGACTTACGTGCAAGACGTATCCTTAATGCAAGCGTATCCTTAATGTATGACTTACGTGCAAGACGTATCCTTAATGCAAGCGTATCCTTAATGTATGACTTACGTGCAAGACGTATCCTTAATGCAAGCGTATCCTTAATGTATGACTTACGTGCAAGACGTATCCTTAATGCAAGCGTATCCTTAATGTATGACTTACGTGCAAGACGTATCCTTAATACAAGCGTATCCTTAATAACTAACTGGTATCATGTACTCTGGTAAAGGCGGTACTTCGAACGCACCTTATTTCAGTTTAAAATAAACTAAACGTATAGTCTCATACTGTCACAATTTTACACCCAGTGTTGACTGGGCATTTTTTCGGTCAACACCAGCACTTGTAACTAATTTTTAATGCTGAAATGCAGTCAATGAAATTGGTAAAATTTTTGAATCACCTGCCCCCGTAGTTTAAAGTTTAAACGTCGCTAATAAAGGTTCTTTCTTTCGCCTACTTCCCCCTCCTCCCCGATTGTTTTTGTATCTTGACAATGAAACACACGCACAGGACTACTGTAACACAAATTTTAGAAGTAACACAAGAGTTTAATATAAATCTCGTGAAAGCAAATTTACTCTCGCAAAACCGGCAACGTCAGAGAAAATCGAACCATCAACCTCAAAAGTCGGAATCCAACCTGTAATCTTTCTCACTATTTAGCAGAATTTTTTTATCATTAGACCAGAAAAAATGGTCTTGAAAAACAGCTTCACTGAGAATAGAAGAGCAAAAGCTGTCGTAAACATTTTTTTGAAAAGAGACGTTTCAACTAACTATTAAGCCAATGTCAATCTTATGCAAATAGAAATATATATTTGAAAAATGATTGACAATGACTCAAGTAATTGGTTGAAACGTCTCTTTTTTTCAATGAAATATTTACGACAGCTTTGGCTCTTTTATTCTTTGTGAAACTTCTTCTTATCATTTTTTTTGATTATTTTTAAAAAACAGCATCGACCTGGTAAACCAAAAAAATTTGTTTTATTAGTATAATATGTACGAAAAGGTGTAGAGTGTTAAAACAATGTTTCAAATAAACGTATGAAATTCCTTTTTCTTTTTGAATAAGAGTTTTCCGTTCCTCTTCAAAGGGACGAAGCGAAGCCCAAACAGCCTTCTCAAACACTTTTTCTATATCCGTTCCGTCAGAGCTTGAACATTCCAAGTATTTGACAGCTTTTAGCTTACGCGCAAGTTGCTCGCCCATCTCTTAAGTAACTGGATAATTTCCCAGATTCCATTAAGCTTCGGGATCATTTCTAAAGTCGGTTTCAGTTCCCACAAGTATGATTAGAACTTGAATGTCAGAAGATTTTACCAAAAAAGTAGCACATATCATATTCCAAATTCTTTTCAAGCGAATCGAAATTACCTCGGTTAAGGGCAGAAAACGTAATGACAATGACATCGAGTGATTCATAATTCGGTCTGAAAACATTTTGGAAATGCGAGGGTCTCAATTTATGATCCGTCGGCGTTGCATCCATTATCAGCAAATCATGTTCTTCGCCATCAATTTCAATGAAGGATGAAAAAGCATATTCAAAGCTACTGCGACGATATTGCTCCCCGTTCAAACAATCGTCTAATGCGTTTAAACAATCACTTTGAACAAAGCGTTGAATTATTTTGTTTTTTCCCGACACCTTCTTTCCCATAACACCTGTATGGATTGGATGCATTCTGTTTCGAGCGGAAACCCGCACAACGTTTTGATTGATACTCTTCAAATCTGCGACGTCATAACCAAAACATTCCAGAAACTTTGCAGCTTTTGTTCTATCAGCAAGTAGCACACCCATCTCTTCGGAAATTATGTGCTTCTATTTTGTTGATTTTTCCGTTTTCTTTCATTGATCTGCGTTGCATTCCTCAAGGATAGCCAAGGTGATGGGATTGCAATACTTTTTCAAAGATAAATCCCAAAGTTTTTTAATATATTGGTATGAATCAGAGTCAACAGCAAAGAATCCGACAATAATTAACGATAGTTGGAAATTATTACCATCAAAAAACTTTTTTAGTAGATAGTGCGCCGTGGAACCATCATGTTCTATTATAATACTAAACATGTGTCCAACAACTTGTACTTTTTATCAGCAACATTGATGACACCTCAAGAAGTAGAGTTGTGATAGTCTTTAAATTAGTAATTCTCAACCGCGGCTCTCAGAGCCTCATGCGGCTTTTGGTTATCCTCTCTGCGGCTCTCATCAACCTTTTGAAAATGAATCTGTTTATGTAAACTTTATCGCACCATTCTTCATTTCATTTGTAAAACCAATACTACTAAACCAATAAATTTATTCATTTTTTTATTATTTGGTTATGAGCATCCCTTTAGCCAACAGTTGAGAATAACATTCTACTTGGGAGTTACTGGATATTAGTGTCAGCGCATAAGATTGTTTGTTCGTACCTTCGTTCTCATTCCTAATTAAAAGTTTTATTCTAATTTATACCAAACGGAAGAGAGGGAGCCCTAACTTAGTCTTACCATAGGTTGTAGGACTAAAAAAGCAAAATATTAGGCTAATGCAATAGCAAAGCCAAAGGGATCTAACGCTAAAAGGGCCGAATAGCCGTGCATCTTATAAGACTGAACATGGGCAATTTTTGCAATTCTTTACACAAATTACTGTCTCATCGCCATTAAAGGCGGTGAATCATCCAGCCAATTCCGGTGGTTTACAATAGCTAAAATTGAACTATAATTTTTGATATTTTTTGTTTTGATTTTGGGGTTGCGTTTGCAAAAATATTCAACAAATACAAAAAGATGTCCCCCCGAAAAAAGTTTTTGGAAACTCTGAGTTTTGATCTTCCCGCCAAAACCACAGTTTTCTAAACTATTAGGCCTACTGCAATCTTATTAAACTATTAGGCCTAACTATCTCTAAACTATTAGGCCTAATAGTTTCGAGATAGTTAGGCCTAATAGGCCTAAACTATTTAGAAATAAACTAGCTATCTTTAAACTATTAGGCCTACCACAGTTCTCTAAACCATTAGGCCTACCGTGGTTTTGGCGGGAAGAACAAAACTCAGAGTTTCCAAAAACTTTTTTCGGGGGGACATCTTTTTGTATTTGTTGAATATCTTAGCAACCGCAGTCCCAAAATTAAAACAAAAAATATCAAAAATTATAGTTCAATTTTAGCTATTGTAAACAACCGGAATTGGCTGGATGATTCACCGCCTTTAAGATCACTCTTCGCACGTTTTCAGAGCCACTTGAAAAAAAACAAACTAAATTTCGAAAGTCATAACATAATGAAATTGTCCAGCCCTTCAGCCCCACAAGTCAAGTCCAAAACACGCTCAAACGCTGGTATTTTGGTGTAAATATTCTAAGTGCCTTGACCTGGTTGCGCCGCTGGGGATGAAGCCTCCTTTAACCTGGTCACTTAAACTCAAACATGCATGCTAATAAACTTAGTTTGAACTTGAACAGAAAGTACGGGAGCTGAAGAAGCTGAGAATTTTATTTCTGTCAAAGGGTTTCCAAATACTAGCATTTAGTTCTTTTAGTTTCAGGTGGCTCAGCAAATGTCCAAAATGCCATCTAAATTGCGTTAAAATGGCCTTCTTTCCGAAAAATTATAAAAATTGCCCAGTGGCTGGTAGCACCGCCCTCGCAAGTTTTAGCCTTAAGTTCAAGTCCCCCCTTAGCAAAATCCCGTTCGACTCCTGCGTTAATGCTGTAATATTGATTTATTTTAATTTTGGGATATTTTCTTTTTTGTTTTTAGCTTAGCACAGTTCCGTGATAGAGTTAGCCACTATGGGCTGATGAAATGTTTCAATAACTTAAAAACTAAAAGCCTGCAACAGTTGCACAAAACTAATTAAAAATTTTCTTTTATTTGGTTGCGGCGCCGGTCAACTTTGGGGTTTAAAATTAGGCTCTGGGGCAAAAAAAGATTGAGAACCACTGCTTTAAAAGATTTTGCGAATAGTGTTTTGCAAAAGACATAGAACTGAGGCATAGGTATAGTTCGGAGGAGGCAAATATTTCAATCATAAAAATTACAGCCAATGGGATTGCGATTAATCTTTTTTGAACGTTTTGGCACTCTGCTAGTGCCGTTATCAACGAACAGAAAACAAGCATTTAAAATTCGGAATGGAGAAAATGAGGAGTCGTGGTTAAGATTAGATTTGAGGAGTTGGATGTATAATGATTCCAGGATCAAAAGTTTGTGTTTGTCTGGGCAGGAGGTATGTATTGTGGGTTAAGAATATTAACGTTGTGGGTAGGGTTGGATTGGAGATGATTGGAGACTTCAGAATCTGGGCTTGATTGGTGTTCTTCTAGACCTTTTTCAAGATTTCTTCGGGTTTGTCCGATGTAAAAAAATTCACATGAGCAATTAAGTCGATACACTGTATTACTTCTACGTGTTAGTAGTCGTTGAGGATCTTTTACCAGAAACAATTGTTGTTTATGTTTGTTGGTAGAACTTATCATTACAAAAAAATTCATCACTTTTTAAAATTATGAAAGTAAACTAAATTGTTCGTAACCAAAAATTTTCTTTGATTTAAAAACGAATAAATTTCATTGACACAAAGTTTAGATTCTCCGAGAATAAAAATCTTAACAATTGCCATCGACTTCTTTTTTGAAGAGGTTTAATTTATTAAATTACAGATGGTTAAACAATGAATGCACTGCACAACTGAGCTATGCGCCAAATTAAAGTGCAAATGTTTCCAAATTTCGGAATCAAAGATTAACCCGTAACTGCTAACTTGTACGGAAACTCTTAATGACGGATTTGGATTGTGTTGTTGGTTGATGAACAAATAAATTTTATGTCTAAGTTCAACTATTTTCAATGCTAGCGATCGTTTCTAGTGGTAATTGTAATTATATCTTTATTTACCAGATGGCCTTGGTCAGGAGACAGCGAAGGGACCTTTTGATCACGACTCAAACTGCCACCTGCCCACCTGTCTACCACACGCGGCAGAGACTTCACACTGTCCCTTTTATCGCTGAACGTCAAGCAGGGAAGCTGTGAATACTTATTTTCATTGATTTTGGCTTGACCCGACTGGGAATCGAACTCAGATTTACTACTTCAGGAGCAGACCCTCTATCCACTTGACCACTGATTGGTTTTGAGACCACTGACCGTTTTTTCTAAATCTTAGAGCCCATATCAGCAAAAATTTGGGTTTAGACTGTATTTTAATTTTATTTAAAACGTTTTCGGCAGTAATTAACGCAGTGTTGCCAACAAAAATTGTCGATATTGTCCTAATGTCAGGGATGCCACTACGTTTTTCATCTAGAATACCCTTAAAGCAGTTGGGTCTAAAACGAGTTAGCACAAAAATTATAGTCTCCAGTAATAATATTGCGCTATGCTTCGAAACCTCATTGATTCTCCCTTTACTGACTTTTGGATATATGATATTTAGACTCTTAGAGTAATGTTAGCAGTTAATGTGCAAATACTTTTGTGCGTTTTAATAAAAGGAGGTTTTAGCGCTACCCGGTGAAATAAAATTCGAGTTTTTGTCTCAATTGAAGACCGTTTATCATCAAATCATATTGGGCAGCAGCTGTAAAAGTCTCTATTTCATGTTAATTTTTGCCCAAAACTTGATCATTTTTGAAACAGTCACAACAACTGCTTTACGAATCTTGTATTAATCTTTTTTTATCGATTCCTTGTTCTTTTTAAATCATTTTGAACATAATGCTGAACAGATTTGCGCAAACTCTAAAAAATTGGATTTACAGTTGTAAACAAAATATTACCAGGAGCTGAATTTTCAAGTTTGACTGCGTAGCAGGGGTGTATTCTCCATGCATTTCATGCCTAGTCATTTTGCCAAAAAAGAAAATAATAATTTAAACAAGTACATGAAAAAATTTCAAACAAAATCAAACTACGTTGCCACAGTTACAGGCATTCACTTTCAAGTCGAAGTAGCAAAATATAGTCTGGCTTAATTCATTGATTTCAGTTTTAGCCTGTTTTCAGTATATCGCTAAATTAGAAAAAATAATGGCAGCATGAATGCAATTTTTAAATTGCATTCAACCGCTCAAAAGATCCCTGTGTTTCGATACAATTATGAACAAAAATAAATAGATTTGAAAACTTTGATTGGAGCATTGTTTGCTGCAAAAGTTCTTTTATACGTCTAGTTTCTTGTTTTCGTAAAATATTGTCTCTGTTTTGATTTAAATTTGTAACAGTAAATTATCTTAAAACAGGCCACAAGCTATGCACTAGAGATGGCGCGGATAACAAAAAATGCATCTGCATGCTGCGCTATGTCCGCAAACCTTGTCCGCATGCTGCGCTATGTCCGCAAACCTTGTCCGCATGCTGCACCGCACCGTATACAAACACATTGTACACTCCCGTCATTTTGCAAAAGGGAACATCTCAAAATGTTCCCTTTTGCAGACCCTGTTCCAGGTCTGGTAAAATTTTCAAGTCTCTAACTCGTTTAGTTTGCGAGTTATCGATTATCTCGATAAATAATTTTGCAAAAGGGAACATCTTCATGTCAACTATTACGTCACAACAGCTGTTTTTTACAATTGAAAACTTAAAAATTTTATATGCGGCAGTCGTTGATGCAGACAATCCGATGTTTAAAGCGTATAGCTTGTAAAAGCAAAGCAAAAAGCAAATATTTTGAGATGCAATTTGTTGTTTTTTAAAAATCTTGGTGATTTACGAAGCTTGATTTACGTCAATTATAACAATTTGCTGTATGCTTCTGTATAAGTTTAAGTAGTCTTTTAGTCATGCTTGTTGGCCTTTGTTTATGTGGATTTTCATTCATTTATTTTTTTTGGTTGTTTACTACAATAGACCTTGCTTTATGCTGTATATGCTTGCCGCTTGCGTGTGGAACAAACACGTAATAATAAATAATAATTAAACTGAAAAATGACTTGCTTTTGGAGTATTTCAACAAAGCATTCCTGTCTTTGAATCTATTGAAATATTTCCGCGTAGTTGTAAAATGGTAAGAGTAAGTCAACTTAAACAACTACGGACCCGTATCAATTTTAATGCGTTTTTAAAAAAATTTTGAAAAGTTAATGAGCAAGCGACAAACAAAATTTTTTCAAAACCATTCTGTATAGATTTAGTCTCATTACGGTTTTTAAAGTGATCTATACGTCTACAACCTATGTTATTGTATATGCTTTGACCACCTCTTACGACCACATTAATGATAACAATTTTACTTGCACAGTACTATTAAATTTCCAAAAAGCTTTTGATACTGTTTGTCATACGTTAATATTAAGTTAACTTAAACATTATGATAACCGAGAAGTTGCGCACAAATTTATAAGCTTCTTTTTATCTGGAAAACAAAAACGTCTAGCCCAGACAAAAAAATCGTGCCCATCAGGATCTGCAATTCGAAATAGTCAACAATCAATTTGGAGTGCTTTAAAGCATGTAACTTAGGCCATTTATTTTTTTGATTTTAATATAAATGGCATCATTAATGCCTTAAACCCAACCCCCAGATTATTTGTTGATGATACGTGTCTAGTAATATCCATGCCGACAATCCATTAATTTTGCGTGATAAGACAAATCATGAGTTACAGAGTGGACTAGAATGGACGAAAGCCAGCAAAATAACTGTTAATCCTAAAAGATCTTCAGCGGTAACATTGCACCCCCTTAAAAATCATCAATCCTATCTCAACAATCAAAATACTGTACTTTTCAACAATAATCCAGTTTCTGCCAATAAAGCAGTGAAACATTTGGGGCATTACAATTAATAAAAATTAAACTTTGCACAACATAGTATCAACGCAACATGTAAAATATTTAGATCTAAGTAGGCAACTGAGTAATAAGTAGCCTACTGAATATTTGTATTTAGATCTAAGTAGCCTATTTTATCCAAGTAGCCTATTTTATTTTTATCTAAGTAATATTTAGATCTAAGTAGCCTACTGGATAATGGTGGTCGGTAAGTTGTGGGCAAAAAGTTTGGAGTAATCTCTTGAGTATGACCCTTGTCTTAGCCTTTCTCAAAATTTCAAAATTAGATCTAAGTAGGTATTTTGTCTAAATTTAGAAACATCCAACGTTTAACAGCTCTTCGTAAATTGTAATATGCTATGGTTCACTCTCATTTATTTATTATAAGGCATTGTAATAAGACTTGCTTAACAGACTAACAGCTTTTACGCGCTGACTGCTGGTAAACCAATCAGGTTTCGGCAATTTTGAATGCATTTTATCAACAAAAAAAAAATGCAACAAAAGAACACGCCACAAAACGTAAAATTCTTAAAATAAAAAAAGGATTTGTTTTCAAGCGTACAAGAAATCTAAAATTTTTCTATTGCAAATGTATCCTTTATTACGTAATAAGATGTGAGCAGATGTTCCCTTTTGCAAAATTACTTTTGAAAAAAGTCGATATCTCAAAAACTAGGAAAGATCGACACTTCAAATTTTCACCATAACTTTTAAAATCAGCCTTAACTTCCAAAAATATTTAACTTTAGATCGTTTTTATTTTTTTGGTATGCGGAAGCGACATGCGCGAAAAACAGTTTCCAAAGTTGCGATATTTCGGGTTATAAAATCGCATCGAAATAGCATTTTGTCTCTTGGACCTTACCAGCTTAAATGTTTGCCGAACACAGCTACAAGCTTAACTTAACACGAGCAAAATCCATCGAGCTTGGCAACATCATATGTATTTTTCTAGTAAAAATCCACACCAAACTGTAATTACTGTAATTAGCTTCCAGCACAGCAAACGCATTGTCAATTTTGTACATGGTAATGAATAAAAAGCTTTCGCCGATTGTTGATTTTTTCCTAAAACACTCTATTGTCACATTAGATAATTTCATCACTTGGTCAAGCGTTTTATGAGTTTGTTTTCAAGCGTACAAAAAATTTAAAAAGTTACTATTGCAAAATTTCATTCCTCGGTCAAATTTTATTAATTTGTTTTCAAGCGTACAAGAAATTTAAAATTTTTCTATTGCAAATGTATCCTTTATTACGTAATAAGATGTGAGCAGATGTTCCCTTTTGCAAAATTACTTTTGAAAATAGTCGATATCTCAAAAACTAGGAAAGATTAACACTTCGAATTTTCGCCATAACGTTTAAAATCAGCCTTAACTTCAAAAAATATTTAACTTCAGCTCGTTTTTATTTTTTGGTATGTGGATGCGACATGCGTGAAAAACAGTTTTCAGAGATGCGATATTTCGGGTTATAAAATCGCTTTAAAATTGAATTTTTTGTCCCTAAGGACTCACCAGCTTAAACATTTGTCAAATAATCTGCAAGCTTAATTTAACACTGGTGCAATTCATAGGGTTTGGCGACTTGACATGCACTTTGCCAATAAAAATTCACACCAAACCGTAATTAATTAGCGTTAAGCGCAGCAAACACATAGTCAATTTTTTTCACATAGAAATGAATCATAAACTTTCACTCCAATTCGGTTGTTGATTTTTCCCTAAAACACCCTCTTGTCACCAGGCGCGTTGCCAGAAATTCGCGATGTGGGGCTGTGTTTGGAGTTCTGGGGGTGGAGTCCCCAGCGCTTGAAAATTTTCCTTTTTTTGCAATACTAACTTAATTTTAGGACTATTTTGATAAAAAAATAATGCTTTTATAGCGTGGCATAGAAATTGGCAGTACAAATGTGATTAAACTGGTTGCATACATGGGCTATTTGGGAGGTGGCTAATGGTAAAATTTTAGTTTTCTTGTTTAAATGCTAAATTATATAAAATCGTATAGTTCCATAAAACTCACATTGAGTGATTTATTTCGTCCACAGTTTAAAGAGAAAAATAATTGGGGGGGAGGCTAATGAAAAGAGGTTATAGAAAAATGATTGGTAATTAACTAATACTGAATAGCTCCCTCCCCATTCCTAAATTTATAGCAAATTTCTTGATAGCACTAATGTTAAGCATTTTTACACTACCGATCAAATTTGATTGCTTATTTTTGGCCATTTTTCAAAGTTTTCATGCATTTGTGAGTTTTATTTTTGACAAATTAGCCCCTTCCTGAATATATGTTTCAAAAAATGTTTTAAATCACAATTTTAATCTATTCTAGCGCATAAAGCAGTCTTAAAAGTGCTAAAAACGTGGTATATTTCTTACTCTGCATTTTGGTCGACATGCCTATGGGGGGGGGCTATAGCCCCCCCGCCCCCCTGACTACGCTACTGCTTGTCACATTTAGATAATCTCATCACTCGATTAAGCGTTTTTGAGTTTGCTTTCAAGCGTACAAGAAATTTAAAATTTTTCTATTGCAAATGTATCCATGATTACTTATTTAGTTTAAATTTATCATATTTTGAATTTTTACATTCAAAGAAAGATAAAAAATATCTTTGTTAAAATTTGTGAATTATTTCACGGCAACACCAATAGTAAAAAAAATTATTCAAGCGTATGATTATAAAATATTCATCCGCGTTCGGGTAAAAGCGGTATATCTAAAAAACGGCACTTGGTTGCAACCGAAGACATTTCAATCATTAATCAGGCATTAAAAATCTATTTGTAAAAAATTTTTCAAGAGGTACCTCGATGGGTATCACGAGACAACGCAATTTTGGACTCCGTAACAAGGCCTATGCCAAAAATTTCATTGATATTAATAATTTAATTGTAATGTTTTGACGTTTGTGGGGCCAGAATTTTAATGCTTAATCGTTTACGTACTATCTGGTCTAAAGGTTACTACCATTTTGCATTGCTTGTTCAAAGTAGTCGAGTTATGGTTGCTCTTGCCTAGGTTTCCGCGTTGGTAGCCTTAGTCCAGATAGCACAGAAACGATTAATCGAAAAATTTCATTGTAATCAAAAAATATTTGCGATTGTCCTCAAAAACTTCAAACCCTCTATGCGATTGCAAAATCTTCAGAACAAAGTTCAAAATTGAAGGATGCAATGAGCAGCATTTTTCGATATTTAGTTTAAGAAAGAAACTAAAAAACTCAAAAGTTACATAGCAGAGTTTCAACATACGAGTGAAGTGCTACCTCACAGTTGTGACAAAACAAAAAAAAACTTAAAACCCTTTCACAAAGCTGAAAATTTGTTTTAATACTTTGAAATTTGTGTTTATATTCTTTCAACATAAATTGCAATTTGACACCTAAGCAATTAAAAACAATTGTCAAAAAAAATTATTAACCAAAAAAAGAAGATATGATAATTTTTGCTGCTTTTACCACTTGAGGGGGCTAGAGTAACAGTTTCAAACGCTCAAATTTTAGATGTTTAAGGCTTCCCAGTTTGGCAAGTTTTATCATTCACGCCCCCAATTTTTTTATGATTTGAGATAAATGAATTACTGTTCGATTGTCGATTTCTTGATACGTTTCTGCGCATTGCCGTCTCAAAATAGTTGGTAAGTTTTGTGCATTTTATTTTCGATATTTAATTGATTTGTGAACGTTATATTGCAAATTTAGATTTGTTATTTTGCTTTGATAATTATTTCTCTTTTCTAATGATGCTATACGTAAAAGCCTGAAGCTGAAATAATGTTAGTTCGCTCATAAAGAATATTAATTGTTTTACGCTGTTAAAACCGATCTGTGCCTGCTATCTATCGCATTGTGTTGTGTTTATTTTAGAAAACCGTCAAAAGTTTCGCGTCAGAGTTCACGTCAAAGCGTCGAGCGTCAACTGTCATTCGAAAGACGTCGATTCTAGTGATTGTGATTTGTGCACCTTAGTCAATAGTGAACTGTTCGAATTGTGAACTTGGGTGTGCGTGACGAGTCATCTCTATCTGGTCGATAATTGCGCACGTTTAAGACTGTGGCCGAGTTTTCCTGTAACAATGAACACAAGCCCTAATGGAAACGAGTCCTAAAAAAACACAAGTCCCAAAGACACGAGTCCTAACGGACACCAGTCCTAATGAACAGGAGTCTTAATGGACACCAGTCCAAAAGAACACGAGTTCTAACGTACACAAGCCCTAATGGACAGGAGCCCTAAAAAACATGAGTCCTAAAGACACAAGTCCTAATGGACATGAGTCCTAAAGGACACAAGTCCTAAAAGACACGAGTCCTAAAGGACACGAGTCCTAAAGGACACAAGTCCTAAAGGACACAAGTCCTAAAAGACACGAGGCCTAAAATACACGAGTCCTAAAAGACACGAGTCCCAAAGGACACGAGCCCTAAAAAGCACGAGTTCTAAAGGACACGAGTTCTAAAATACACGAGTCCTAAAGGACACGAGCCCTAAAAGGCACGAGTCCTAAAAAACATTAAAGTTAAATGCTACATAAAAGTCGGTAAATACTGAAAAAAATTTGATTAGTAAGAATTCAGGGTTTTTGTTTGCTTTTTTAAGTGACATAAATTCGGCTTTCTGTCAAGTAATCCATGAAAATCTTGTAATATACGTGGTGGTAGCTAGCTTTGGTTATCAAATGCAAGGTTTACTATTGACGGCCCTGAAATAGACAGTGGTGGGCAAGTTACTTTCTAAAAGTAACTAGTTACAAGTTACAGTTACTTGGCAAAAAAAGTAACTAAGTTACAGTTACAGTTACAATTTTAAAAAAGTAGCTAGTTACAGTTACTTTTAGTGATTAAAAATTTGGACTAAAAACAGACCCGTCGGCACTTGCCAGATTACGTCTGTTTGTCTCAAAAGTATATTAAGACCAAACCAAGGATGTTTTTTTGTCACAAAATTTAGTTTTGTCAAAGCGTTAAATTTCATGCATCAACTTTCAAAGTCGCATTTGTGTAAGAATGTAAAGAAAAAAGGACTAGCTAGATGTAAAAATATGCACTGATAGTTACAAAAATTTTGTAAACAGAAATCAGTTAATTGCCTTTCAAAAAGGCTAACATTTCAAAGTGTTCGTCACTGAGCCCACAGCGTTTTGGTTCAAGATATCTTTACCCAAACCAAATAGTCTCTTCACTGCTGCACTAGATGGTAGGGTAGTATTATATTGAAATTGCAAACTAACACTGATTGCTAGTACACGTACAGCTGTGCAGTAGGCCTACTCAGGACTAAATCCCCAAACGGTTTTAATCACCAGAAAGCGAAGTTGGAAAACTATCACTGCCTTCACTTTAACCAGCAACCACATGTATAGTCCAGTGAACACAGTGAAGAAAATATGGAAAAAAGGTTATGGTTGATCAGACATGCGACTGTGCGTCCTGTGTTGCCAGTGTAATACAATTATTTTGAATGGAATTCATAAAAAATCTGTAATTTGCTTCAAAGCATGTAGTACAAAAAGTAACTGTAACTGAAACTTTTTTTAGGGCTCTAGACTGGTAACTAGTTACAAATATCGTTACATCTGAAAAAAGTAACGAAGTTACAGTTGCAGTTACTAAAAAAGTTACTAGTCTCAGTAACTAGTTACAATTGTAACTAGTTACTGCCCACCACTAGAACTAGAAAAGTTGCATCTCCTTCATTCGTGACAAATTAACGCATTTTTTAACTTTTGTAATTTCATAGGTTTATTTTGCATTCGATGTTGTCATTAGCGGCTTACCGCTACGGTTGCTAGGATTTAAAACGCAGAAGCAGTTATTTTCATTGAATTACTTCGTAAAGATGCCATTGAAATTTTAAACCAATGATTTAATTGCCATCAGTGTTATGTTAATCGAGCCTTAATTTACACCTATTTCGACTTGAACTATGGTGTAAATTATTATTCATAAATAGTGCTTAAATAAAGCGTTAATCTTCAATGTGATATTGCTGTGGGGTAGAATTTTACATATTGTAGGATATGGTCGAATTTACGGTGTGAAACAAAGTTAAAAACCGGGCAAAGCGGACAATATCAGGCAGAGTGGACGATGAGATTTCACAGAAAGCATAACTTTCTAGACCCGCTGAGTTATATATATAAGCTATAAATTGATCCTGGTAACTTTTAACTAAGCTATAGGCTATCTACAAAAGTTTTGACTTTACATTCAAATTCTTTAAATACGCCCACTGAAGCAGGCGCGTAGCCAGAAATTCGCAATGGGGGGGGGGCTGGTTTGGGGGTCTGGAAGCGGAGCCCCTAGCGCTCGAGATTTTGCATTTTTTTGCAAAAATAACTTACTTTTAGAGCTATTTTAATAAAAAATAATGCTTTTAAAACGTGGCATAGAAATCGGCAGCGCAACATGATTCAACTGGTTGCATTAATGGACTATGTGGGAAGTGGCTAATGATAACATTGCAGTTCTCTTCAAAATCATACAATCCTATCATACAATAAAACTCAGTTGCAGTAATCGATTTCGTCTATATTTTATAAAGAAAAATAATTGGTGTGGGGGGCTAATGGAAAGATATTTGAAAGAAGTGATTGGTAATTAACTAACACTGAATAGCCCCCCTCGTTTTATTTCTGAGTTTATAATGAACCTATATTTGGCGTTTTTACACTAGCGATCAAATCTGTTTGGTTTATTTTTGGGCATTTTTCAAAATTTTCATTGATGCGTAACTTTAATTTTCGACAAATTAGCCCCCCCCTGAATAAATGTTTCAAAAGATGCTTTAAATCACTTTTTAGTCCATTCCAGCGCAAAAAACAGTCTCAGAAGAGCTAAAAACGTGTTATTTGTCTTATTCTGCATTTTGGTTGACAGGCCAATGGGGGGGCTATAGCCCCCCTCGCTACGCTACTGCACTGAAGGAATTAAACATTGATTTACGGTGAGGCTCGATGCTTTGTAATGGCATTTTGACGTCCAATCGTTTTGGCGCGAAAAAACTATGATGTAGCTGCAATCCATCAATAAAAATTACTGTAGAAGGTATTGGTGATTGGAAGAACAGTACCAACTGCAAACAAGTTGTTGTTGATCTGAACGCAGATTAATGAACTTGTTGAAAAACGGTAGTTGATGCTCCTTGCTCCTTAAAACGATGACACAATGCGCTCTTTGCGGTTTTAGCACGCGAAAACTTCTCTCGTTTTTGATGATTCATCGCTATATTAAACATCAGCTGTTGCTGTAGTTTGGCAGTTCATGATGGATGTCGTTGGTAAATTCTTTACGATATTGGACTAATAAAATTTTTTTTTCTATGTACAAAATGCTTGGAAAATTTTCTAAATAATGTTTTGATTTATTGTGTCATTTCAGTTTTTGTCGCACTCGCAAAAGGACATTATTTATTACAGCGTCATGTGCCGAATTTAATTTTCTAAGGGCATTTTCATTGTTATTGATGTTGATAGCTTGCAAAATAGGTAACATTTAGTTGACGATATATAAATTCCATAACAAAGCTATTTCTGAAAAAATGTAATGTAGTTGTACACCAGGCATTTCAAATAAAAAGTTTTTCCTGAGGTTCCTCTGGTGTTCTTGGCTACCTGGGTGATTTCTCAAAGCTAGCCAAGAACACCAGAGGAACCTCAGGAAAAACTTTTTATATAAAGCTATTTCTCTTTTCAAAAAAAAAAAAAGAATTTCAATTAACTTGAGATTGTTTTAGTTGTTTCGTATTCTCAAAGTTTTATCTGATAAATAATGCCGTAAACGTTAGATTCAGAAAAGTTCGCTAACTGCGCGGCACCACTTCACTGCATTATTGATTAACGTTGATAAACACTTATTGTTATTCCAAGCCGTTTGCAATACTGATGAACAGTTTGTCTTGATTTCTCGATGATCTTCCTCAAAAAAGTTATCAATAATGAGCATACTCGCAATCACCGCATATAGAACTTCTTTGATTATTTGTTGATTCAATAACAGTACATGAACTTGACTGGAAAGTAAAATCGTATCGGTCAGTGCATGGCCTGTATTCTAGTAAGGTTGGATTCATGCAGTATCCGTTTTTATACGCTTTTGTCGTTTTTTGTTACGCTTTTCTTCTTCATGAAAAAGTAATGTTCTTTTTGGTAAGCATTTTTATACGTATGTCCTTGTCCGCACCAACCAGACAGTCACGTACTGGACAAAACTTATTTCAAAAAACGTTTTTTACGAAGGGTTAAACAGCCCTATTTTGAAATATCGCTCTCATCGTTTATCATAGGCGTAGCCAGGATTTTTGATTGGGGGCGGCCCAAACCACAAATCACATAGGTGAACACCAAGAAAAAAAGTCTTCACATTCCAACTTAAGAGTTTTGGTTCGAGGGGGGGCGAAATTTTGTTGGAGACCAATTTAGGATCGGGAGGGGGGACCACACCACAACTTATATAGTGAAGACCAAAACAAAAAAAACAACAAGAACAGGTTTCACGGTCTGAAGAGCTGAATTTTTTTCGAAAAAAAGGTGAAGAGCAAAAAAAACGAAAAGGTCTTCACGGTCTCGTGTCAAGGTGAACACAAACCAAGAAAAAGATGAAAGGATAGCCGTTTTGATCACAAATTTATCATTGCTGGCATTGCGATTGGGTGGGGGAAGGGTGGGCGTGTTCCCTGCCCCCTCCCCCATGTTACGCCTAGTTGTTTATACACAAAATTTTTGAACAAAATTTTGATCAATATGTACAGTAATAACACTCTACATAATACACATAAGACTAATAAAAATGCGCACGAAAAAGAGCATACTTTTCACGAAGAAGCAAAAACCAAAAACAAAACGGACAAAAACCGATTTTGTGTAAATTCGCCTGTAGTAAGTAAACATTTTAATTTTGCGACCAAAAATTACGCCATTAAAAAGTTTTCTGCTTTAAAAACGATAAATTTATTGTTTAAATGATTTTGTACGGCTTTGAACATCAAAAGATATGGCTTTTCGTATACGGTAGTTTTTTTAATTTCTCACCTTAAGTTTTATTCCAATTGTCGCAGAAAAGATGAAGCTCAACGACATGTGGAACTTATTAAAATAAATCACGGCGAGTTAGCAAGCAAACGGAGACGATCGTATGAAATCAAAGATCAACAGCTCCGAAATGCTGCAAGCTGCTGGTCCTCACGCCCTACCTTAGAATACTTGCTAACGATTGTCCGTATTATTTAGTTACATACAGATCCTGTTTAAAATCCCAAATTGGATTTGGGAAATCTTAAATTTGAAACAATTCCAAAATATATCAAAGTAGGGCAGCCCGATTGACCTGCACACCAAAGCACTAAATGTAGAGTACAATGTTTCCCTGATGTTAGAAATTGTAACAATTTGTATCAACTTTTCATAAATCTTTTTTAATTTCATCATTGAATTAACTACAAACCATCCGAGTTCTTTTTGACAAAATTGAACGCGTACAGACTGTCTGAAAATTAAAAGTTTGTTTGCAGTCTATGTGTCCCTCTAAACTGCGACACCGCGCAGATAGCCTTGAACCTCTGCACAATACTTCAGTTTTGCCGCACACTGCATAAATGTTGATAAGACAAGGGTAATACGTGCTTTCAATCGGAAGCATAGGCGTAGCCTGGGGGCAGGGGACCCGCCCCTCCCCAAATAAAATATCACCAATCATAAAAATTACGACAACGTAGGCTAGCGCTATTTAGTTGCAGTTTTTTTCAGCAATTACGCACATAACAGTAATTAACAATAACATTAATGACAATGAGGGAGCTCCGGGGCCCCTGACTAACAACCAGGGGGCCCAAACTAACAACTATGGGGCCCAAACCAACAACTAGGGAGCCCTGGGGCCCCTAACTGATAACCAGAGGGCCCCAGGGCCCCTAAATAACAACCAGGGGCCCCGGGGCCCCTAACTGACAACCAGGGGTCCTGGGGACCCTAATTGACAACTAGGGCCCCCTAACTAACAACCAGGGGGCCCGGGGGCCTCTAACTAACAACCAGTGGGCCCCGGGGTCCTTAACTGACAACCAGGGGCCCCGGGGACCCTAACCAACAACAAGGGGGCCCCTAACTGACAACCAGGTGGCCCTGGGGCCCTTAACTGACGACCAGGGGGCCCTGGGGCTTCTCACTGACAACGAGGGGTACCCGGGGTCTCTAACTGACAACCAGGGAGCCCCTGACTGACGAATTTCTAAAAGTTGCAACTAAAGAAATTTAAGAGTTTTTTCCTAGAAGTTGCAACCCCAGGCCTTTGTTTAACGTTGTTATGAACTTAATGCTATAACACAGGCGGTAAAGCAAACCCCCCAATTGAAATACTACCGATTATAAACATAATGAGAGCATAGCCAATACGTTGTCCTCTTCCGGAATTGCAGTTCCTTTAATTTAGGATTTACGCATACAAAAGTAAGTAATAATACTGACGACCACGTGTCCACGTCATAATAATCTCATGCAATTCTTGGACGTTTCAAAACACCGTCAAGTGACTTGACTCAAGTCCTCCACGTTTTGGAAAAAAAGTTATTTTAAGTTTGCTTTAAACGTTCTTTTTATGAAAGAACTTAGGGTCGCGATCTTATCTCTAAATCATAGGCGAAGCCAGGGGGTGGCCCAAGGGGCCCGGGCCCCCTCAATCGAACCGCCACCAATGACACAAATTTGACAAAAAAAGTTTTGTTTTTTCATTTTCAGTTTCTTTTAGCATCTTTGCGTACAACAGTACTCGTGCACAACAGTAATTAACAATATATAATATTGACGACCAGGGGTCTCGGCGCACCTCCTTATTTCAGTTTTTCCAACCAATTAAAACGTATAACCAGGGTGAAATCAAATTTTTTGTCCTAATAGTTGCTACCTCAGGCCCTCATCTAAACTTTTTATGGACGTAATGCAATAACTAGCGCCGGATTTGCCATATGGCACAGTGCCAGGGCCGCGCGCTCAGATAGTAGGACTGTTCTTGGTCTTCACTTATATTTGGCAGGAAGATGTTGCAAAAATCCCCTAAGTGCCAGGGGCACCGCGCAATGTAAATCCGGCCCGGGAATAACATGTTTAGTAAGCGTAACCATCTATTCTACCATTTTCCAATAACGATTCACCTCCACCTCGCCAGTTTTTACGCACAAAATACTTTTTAAAAAATAGCAAGGGAAAATGCTCATTGAACAAATTATTGAATTTTAATTGAGGAATTCTGGGTCCCCTGGCCGTACATGTACTCCTATAACTGGTTAACTTCATGAAAGGAAATTCTTTGAGTGGATTATTATTTACTGCTAAAATATTGCAGAAGGCAATGTGCCTTACTTCCCCCTATATAGACCAAATCACTTACAATTAAAATTGTACACTATAATGCAAGATTTTAAACGTGTTTTGAAATTTAATTGCAAGTAAAAGCTGGATTGAACAATTAAATTTTTCGATTGGTTTTCAAATGTTAAAAATCTAGTTCTTTCAAATGGCTGTGATCACGTGCGAAATGTGATCCAATGGGATTAAAATAGCTTTTTTTTCCAAAAACTTACAAAAATTGCCCAGCGGCTGGGGCTTTGTCCATAGACCCCCATAGCCATCGGCGGCTGGGGGCTCCGCCCCCAGACCCCCATCTGTGATACGTTACAGTACACTAGCTTACTCAACAGGTCTCTCAAGTTAGACATTTTCGCTTCTTAACTATTAGTTTTCGCCCTCTCCCTTTACCAAAATCCTGGTTAAGTGACAACTGACCACGACTTCAGATCTTCCATTCTACGATATCTTTGCCCCACAAAAAGTTCCTTTTTGAATATTTCTGATGACGTCAGTGCATGTGATTTGGGCCCCCCTACAATCAAAAATCCTGGCTACGCCTATGATCAGAAGCAAGACCATATTTTAGGTATCATAAAATCATTTTACAAATGCAAGATTTAAACAACAAATCCGAAATTCCGGACTAAAATGGAACCAGAATGCGGCGAAGACCTTTTTCTTATTTTTTTTCAGTCTTCACTTAAATTTGAGGGGCAAAATTCCGAAATTCCAGACTGAAAGCGAACCAGGTTTCGGCGAAAACCTTTTTTTGGAGCTCACACGACATTTTATTCCGCGCACACCAAGCAAGCTCTGAGAGGGAACGTTGTTTGCAACAAATCCAATAATGAAAGAAAACTACAGTTTCTTGGTTTGCTATAAATCCACTAAAGAATATTGTGACTAAAGAAATTTGTTTGGGAGAATTGAAACTGCCAAAGCGCAGTAAACTCGAGAAAACTGCATTTTAAAATTTTCAATGGAGCATTGTGATCAAGTTTTTTAAATTATTTAATTGTAAGACATAGAAAATTTTTTTTAATTAAAAGAAATAAAAAATCAAATAAAGAGAGTTCAATATCAGCGCAGAACAATTTTTCTTCAGCAATTTGTAAAAATGCAAACCTAACGTAACTTACACTTTACGCTGAACATTCTGCTCTTTCTTTAATTTTAACAAAGATTAAGAGCTATTTTTGAAATCACCAACTTACATGAAAACAATCTACGGCGCAAGAGCGCAATTGAAAGGACCAAGAGAGACGTTATCCTACGATCTTTGCTAACATTTTTATGCTTCGAAAAATCATGCCGCCACTTAATTACATTATCAAAAATTATTACTTTTTCTTGCCACAAGCATAAAATATGACATAGTCATAAAACAATTTTTTTTAATTATATTTTGTATGTTTTGCAGTATCTTATACGCAAATAAGGTAGTGCAGAAAATTAAGATCAACGAAAAAAGTAATTTTGCAATCAAAACATAGTGTGAATTGAAAACATTGAAGAAATAGGAGACTAATCATGAATGAAGGGTATGAACTCTACTGCGTTTTCATAAAAATTGCTTGACTTTTTCAGTTCCAGTTGGCGAAATTATTGGTATTTTTTAAATTTCTGTTATTCGAGGTTTGTTAAAAAGCAAGTTCTTTAGCAAAAGTTAAACGTAAAAATTAATCCTAAAACGAATGAATTTTTACTTTTTTATGTAAAATGAATATGAATGATGTAAAATCTTCTGCCATACAATGAAAAAAAACAAAATGGAAATATTTTTTCTTCTTGCGGTTTTAAAACTCATTAATTATTAGCGAAAACGTTTGAAGCTATTGTGATAAATTGTCTCTGATAAAACATCAGATCAGTTGAATTTTTCAAATTGCAACAAGTAAAAACTTTCAAATACGCTATTTCAAAACAATGATGGGTGGTTTAAAACTCTGAGAAATGATTGTAATTTTAATTTATGTGATGAATAAACCTATTTGCATCAACAGCACGACAAGAAGCTAATAGTTATTGTTTGATTAACAGATCAAGAGCAAATCGCCTAATGATGATTGCGAGGGAAAATAATGTAGCCGACGTGATGGGTGGTTTTTCCTCAAAATGCATCCACAACGTCGTCGCAAGTACAGCGTTATAATAACACTGAGAGAGTGCGAGTCATTGTTTTAGCATACGCACGACGATTTCAAAACAGAGTTGGTCCAAGGATCTATTTTTTACTTTAATAACAGCAATTTTAAACTTTTATCTCGAACAGACGTCCAACTATATTTCTAATTTTTTGACTTTTAAGTACCTACTGATATCAAAAAAACGTTATTTAAGCTCAAAATTAAAAATAAAAGATTTGGGGATCTATTAAGCGGGTTACCGAGGAGATAGCACCCCCAAACCACGCCAAAGTGTTTTGAAAGACCTGCTGATATTAAAAACAATTAGGTTATTCCAAAAATAGACTATCGGGGGGTTTAATTTGGTGGGATGGCATTCCTAAATTATGTCAAAATATTTTTTCCACACATTTCTAATATTGGAATTGCAAACAACGTTAAAATGTATTTAACAACTTCATAGTGACTGAACTTATAAAAACATCTATCTTGGTTAAGTCATTTAAAAGTCAATTATTGGGGGCACACTTACCCTAAATAATTAACATGCCCTAAATAATTATTTCACTTCCACATTGATGATTATTGCACTAAACAGTTAGTAACAAACCGTGACCTTACGTCAGAAGTAGAAAACAGTGATCACCATGTTTAAGTTTTTGGGTTTGTCCAGCTGTTGGAAATCGAACCCGAGGCTATCGTTGTAGTGGCAGACACTCTCCAATTACTATAAAACTTTCAATAAAAATTGCAAAAATTTTACTCACGTCCTTATAACGTGCTTTGCTAGAGGAAATACTGAACTCTGACCACCAAAACCATCCGAATATTTTGATACGTAGTTGAATTGGTTGGTCAAAAGAAATTGATACTTAGCCGCATCTCCAAACGGATCGCTTTTTTTAGAACTCGTGTAAGTAATGACTCGTATGTTTTATGAGTCACACTTTAGTTCTCGTGTCCTTCAGGGATCGTGTCCGTTAGGGCTCGTGTCCTTTAGGACTCGTGTCTTTTAGGGCTCGTGTCCTTTAGGGCTTGTGTCCTTTAGGGCTCGTGTCTTTTAGGACTCGTGTCTTTTAGGACTCGTGTCTTTTAGGACTCGTGTCCTTTAGGATTCGTGTCTTCTAGGGGTCGTGTCCTTTAGGACTCGTGTCCTTTAGGGCTCGTGTCTTTTAGGACTCGTGTCTTTTAGGACTCGTGTCCTTTAGGATTCGTGTCTTCTAGGGGTCGTGTCCTTTAGGACTGGTGTCCTTTAGGACTTAAGTACATTAGGACTCCTGTCCATTAATTAGAACTTGGGTATTTAGGACTCGTGTTTTTTAGGGCTCGTGTCCGTTAGGGCTTGTGTACTTTAGGGCTCGTGTTCTTTGGGACTGGTGTCCTTTAGGACTCGTGTCCGTTAGGACTCATGTCTTTTAGGGCTCGTGTCTTCTAGGACTCGTGTCTTTAGGACTCGTGTTTTTAGGGCTCGTGTTTTTAGGGATCGTGTACGGGATCCACATTCCTAGATACCATACAGCCAGACTGCAACAATGCATGAAATACCAAGGAGTAAAAATTTGGAACAATATTCCAACTGAAATAAAATATAAACCTTTTAATCACTTCAAACGTCATAACAAAAACTATTTATTGAACCAACATTAGTTTTTTTTTTATAATCCCTCTCCTACATGTCGCCACATTTTATAATGAACATTGAACATTGTACTTTGCTCTTTTTTTAATCATTTTTTGGCCTCCTTTGGGTGGCTGCTTGACTTGAAGACCAAAAGGTCCATTCGCAGTCCTCCCTTGCTGCTTGGCGCCCCCAGAAAACGCAACTATAATACTATGACTTATTGCAATACTGTCTGTCTTTTTTTTTGCTTGTGGGTGTGTACGCAAAAAATACATTTATCATTATCATTATAGGCAATTTCCGTTTAGCGGGCAGTTGAATGTGTTTCGACAGATGTAGTTTTCTGCCAATTTGGTTTCGTCGGTTTTCGGTGGGTTTGCCATGTTAGAATTGTGTGGTTTGATTATAGCTGCCATGTTTGGCATGCAGCTATAACTGACTGACTACGCAGTTACCGTTGCAAATGTGGTGCATTTTATGGTTGGGGGGGGAGTGCTTGTCCAACAGATTTAAAAATTTTATGCCGATATTTGTGGATACATTATTGCTGAAAGGGGGATTAAACCAAGTCATATTCCGTTTCCTGTGTCTTTTTCTGCTGCTGTTTTTTGTTTGAAAATCCAATTTTTGCTTGTATCCACTTTTTTCTAGAGCTTGTGCGTATGCAGGTTACGCTCTGTCAAACTCTTCCTGATTGCATGATATGCCAGATAATCTTTTCTTTATCATCTTGGGAAGTTGCTTTTTGATGTTGGGAGGGTGGTTTGACTGGGTATGAATGTATTGCAGTCGTGAGTATGGTTTCTGGTAGGGCCAGTATTTGCCGTTATCCGCGTTGAATGTGACATCCAAAAAGTCAGTTTGCTGCATGTCGGCTTCGATAGTTATTTTGAGATTGTTGGTTTTAAATAAGTTTCTGATGCTCTTAATAATTCGTTCGGTGTCTGGTCCTAAAATGCCGGATAAGATTGCTAGACCGTCATCGCGGTAGAGGCCGAATGATTCAACTGGTAGTATGTTTGATAGTTGGTCGAGTAGGTAAAGACCTACTAGTTCGCATATTTCTGCGCCATCAAGAGAGCACATTGCCACGTCGAATTCGGGGTTGCTCTTTTTTACCCATACCTTGTCCGTGCAGAATAGCAAGGATTTTCGGCAGTGTCGAATGGTGAGCATTATTTCTTCAGAAATTTCGGTATGGTGAGCAACAAAACCAAGGGCATTTTCTAGCAGGTTTTCAGAAATTGATGGATAAAAATTTTCAATGCCAAATTTCAAGAATTTGCAGTTCAATTTGTTGGAAGTCAATTTTTTGAACCAAGAGATGACACTAGCTGTGTTTGCCCACTGGTTCAATCGTTTTGTTTTTGTTTTTGTCGGATGGATTAATTTATTTTGTCCAAGTATTGTTTGCTGATTTTTTCCAATTTCGCTTTTTGCGGGGTTAATTAGCCTGCTTGGGGTATTGCGGTGGAAATTGTTCTTGTGGTCTTTGAGGGTGACAAAAGCGTTACGCTTGGGAAATTTTTGGATCCTGTTGTCTAAAAGTAAGCTTGTGGCGATTACTTTCGCCTCTCGGTTAACTTTAGTTTCGAAGGAGTCGGGGGGCTTTTTTGTAGCTTTTTGTAATGTTATTATGCTGTAGCTTATTATAATCTTTGGCGCTCATTTCGTAGAGGTTGGTGGTTTTGTGTGCAGGGATTAGCAAATTTGGTGAAGATCTGATCGAATTGATATCTGCAGTTAATTTTTGTAGGAATTCCTTTTGTTTATTCCGAAACTCAATGTTGCGGGCCATTTTGTACAAGTCGTTTTCAAACGCATTGAGAGCGTGGTGCTGCGGCGGTACTAATTCAGTTTTAAATCCAAAGATATCTAACGCTGGTCTGCTGTTTTCGTTTTCTTTCTTCTTCTTCTTTCTTCATTGCCCGCTTTTCCGTGAGGGTTGCGGGGGTAGTAGCTCAAGATTGAGCCGCCACACCTTCTTCCGTGTCAAAACAGTGCGCTCTCCATCTTAATTTTCTGATAAAATTTTCGAGTTTGTTTATGAAATTTTTCACATACCGGTACGTTGTTTTGCTCGGAATTGGTATGTTTTTCAGCAAATAATCGAACTGCTTCTGTTGTAGTTGCATATCTGACTGCAGTCTTTAGCTGTGGATATCTAGAAGACTCAGCAATAGTGTATCCACAAATATCGGCATAAAATTTTTAAATCTGTTGGACAAGCACTTCTCCTCCCCCCAACCATAAAATGCACTACATTTGCAACCGTAACTGCATAGTCAGTCAGTTATAGCTGCATGCCAAACATGGCAGCTATAATCAAACTACGCAATTCTAACGTGGCAAACCCACCGAAAACCGACGAAAACAAATTGGCAGAAAACTACATTTGACGAAACACATTCAACTGCCCGCTAAACAGAAATTGCCTGAAAAGCTGCCTATAGTTTACAAAGCCACCATCTCATCTGGAAACAAAAGGGACGTCTATTACGGATAGTGCTCAACTGCTTTCAAAAAACGCTTCGACGACCACAGCTCTTCGTTTCGACATCAGTGCCTAGAGAAAAGCACCGAAATATCAAAACGAGTTTGGAAGCACCAAAGCAAAGGCCACGATTACCAAATCCAATGGAGCGTCATTAAAGAAGCTGCTCCACATATCTGTGGTGCAAAAATATGCAGCCTTGGTTTGGCAGAAAAGCTGCAAATCATCAAAACGAAACCAAAAATATTGCTTAACAAACAAACAAACTCTTCGAGCTAGTTTCAAAATGCAGGCACAAAAATAAATTTTGCTAAAAAATGTTGATTAAGCCTTATGTGCTTACCATAACTCCCCTTTCTCGGATCAGAGTTATATGTCAGGCCGGGGTTTTCGGGTCGGGTTCGCGCTAGATTAGGGCGGGTTCAGGCCTAAAGTTGACAAAAACTTTGCTCTTAATTCAGTCCAAAGACTTGCTTTTTGTCTTAGGCGCACAAAAATATAATCAAAATAACTTGGCAGCATTGCTAAATTTTTCAGACCTAACTTAACTTTCGGAATTTTTTCGAGCATGATTTGGGCTTCAAATTAATTTTCGGGTTCGAGCCGGGTTCGGGCTTATATTTTAGGATTCAGGCCGGGTTCGGGCCTAAACTAGTCGGCCTGTTTACAACTCTGCTCCGGATAAATTATAAACCTACTGGCAGTGCTATAATGAGTTTTCATATTAGTCGTTCCAGTGCTTTTAACGCCTACATTTCAAATTTAATCTAATGGAAGTTATCCAATTTTGATCAGTCTTTCAAATTTGAAACCTAACCGACGACATTTTCAGCATGCGTGTTATTTAGTAAACAAAATATTGCGCCTTTCAACTTAAAAGTCCTATAACAGCTGTTCTGTTGCTCAGTTGACGAAAGTTTCTAGGCCAGGTAGACGCATTATTTTGTTAATAACCGCTTACCAATCTATGCTTCAAGTGTAACTAATCATTTTGTTTTTGTATATGTTGTTTAGAAGTTCTCTTCTGATGATCCCGTTAAAGGTGAAACAGACTGTTAAGGGTTTCTAAATTTGACTGTGAAGAAAATTTTAATTTGCTCTGGTTTCTGATCATTGAGCTCTCTTCAATTGGAGATACCAAAATGAACAGTTAAAAAAGTAAATGAAGTTTATTAGTTCAACTGGTGGGGCAGAAAACTTTTTTGCCAACGTTTCGATAGGCTATGCTCAAGGCATGTACTACCTATCTTCGTCAGGGCTAGAATGCAAAGTTGAAAAACAAGCATGCGATAGATGCGAAAAAGTACGTCACATGTGAATCATACGTTAACGCAAAAATTATAACAAACTGAAAGCGAAAAACTGACAGATTGGCGGAGCGTGAAAAAACAATAATATTACGTCATGTGGTTTGAAGTAGAGTTGCCGAATAAATGCTAGGGAACTTGTCATTTTGCTTATCATTCATAGTGTTGGGAATTTGGTTAATGAAATACGACTCGATAAAACGGCGTTTTGTGAAGTCAAGTTCGAAATCTAGAATTTTAGCGTTGGTCCAATCCATGGAATGTTCGTTGTCAAAAACATGCTTAGTTAGTGTTGACTTATCGAATCGTAGATGCCGAATGTCTGCTAAGTGTTCTTTTTTGCGGATGGAAAAACTGCGTTTTGTTTCGCCAATGTACGAGAAGTCGCAGTCATGGCAGGGAATTTGATATACTGCTCCTTGTCGCATATTAGGGTCCACTGAGTCTTTGTGATGAGCGAGTTTCTTGCCAATGGTGTTGCACGGTTTTAATACGGTTTTAACATTATGGTTAGACAAACAACGCCGTATTTTTTCTGTCAATCCGGGGTAGTATGGTATAATGGCAAAGCCTTTGAATTGTTGTTCTGTGCGGTTTGAAGGTTTCTTGATGAGGGTCGTGTTTGGGTACGAGTTCAATTTTAAAGTATCTTTTACGTGCTTGATTTCATCTTGACGGTTTTTCGTGGTAGAGCAAAGAGCATTGGCCCGGTCAATTAGTGATCGTACAACGGATTGTTTGTGTTCCAAAGGATGGTCAGATCGAAAGTTTAAATATCAGTTGCTGTTGGTTGGTTTTCGGTAGACTGAAGTGGAGAATTTGCCATGTTGATTTCGTCGGACCAATGTGTCTAAAAAAGGAAGTGTGTGGTCGGCTTCTTTTTCGATTGTGAATTTGATTGAGTTTTCAATCGTATTTAAATGATCCAAAAAATCTTCAACCGAGTTTTTGTGGATTATGATGAAGGTGTCGTCTACATAGCGTTTCCAGATTTTTGGTGGCGAGTGGAATGTCGACAGGGCTCTTTTTTCAACATCTTCCATGATTATGTTGGCGATCACAGTGGAAACGGGGGAGCCCATTGCCGTGCCAAAAATTTGTTTGTAGTGTTTTCCTCGAAAGGTTTCGAAAGGTTTTCCTCGAAAGGCCTCGAAAGGCAAAAAAGTTTTCTGCCCCACCAGTTGAACTAATAAACTTCATTTAATTTATATTCCTGGTGACAACAATTGAGATGTTCAAGATTCTAAAAGAACAGTTTGGTTCTGGTGTACTCAGAACAGCAAGAAAGTACATCAAGTTAGGAAAATGCATAGCGAGACACCGTAGCCACTTGTACTTCAACCATGAGTGCACCAGTAGTGGCCTTAGAAATGTGCAAAGTGTGCAAATGCACAGGGGCCCCCCACTTCTGGGGGCCCCCCCATTTGACCTATTGCGCGCAGAAAAATTTGATTATGAAAAACTATAGCAAATTATGATAAAAAGTTTATGCATTTGTTTTAAGGGTCATTAGATATTGTTACAGCAACTTTCACATTACGTAATTTTGGTTATCTTGTTTTTGTTTTCTCAAAAAATTTACCATGATATCACTTCTTTACTACGAATTCTAGTGTTTTGTTGGGAAATTCGGATACCCGCTGTTTATTACGTAGTGTTTTGTCCTTTAGGATGTGTCATAGTTCTCAATAAGTAAGAATTTTCATTTTACGTGGTTTTGGATGCATACGTATCTCGACGCCAAGTTGCGTAGTTTTGGTCGTTTTCTCCTTACTTTTCTACGAACTTGGAAATTTACTAGGCGACTTGCCGCTGGGTTAGGTTATTTTGGGGCTTATTTACAGCGTTTGCTAACTTGTTTTTCCGGAAACCTTTCCGTTTCTCCTCTTGTACCTTCACGAAATTGACCACGTGCCTTTGGCCTATATATACGTTGGTGTGTTTTCTTTGGATTTAGTGTTGAACTGGAGTGTTGGACTGAAGTGTTGAATTATCGTTGGCCGTGCCCCATAGTGTTGGTCTGCACGGCAGGTTGAGCTGATTTATGTTCTGGAATCGCTGCACTGGGCAGTCTTTTCCGAAGAAGTTAGGTGCTGTTCGATTCGCTGGGTATTGAAGAGCGGCTTCCAAGTCAAGAAGGACGAAGAGCCGCATCACGACGAGTTGTGAATTGGATCGAAGAAGTCGATTGCGTCACACTCGTTTTGCGAAGACAGAAGTTTGGTTGTCCTCGCGTTTTGGAACCAGCTAAGAATCGCTCACCGCTCATCGCTCACCACTCTCCGCTACGTGAAGGAAGCGTAGTACGGTATCCCCGTTGTTGGATTGACGCCAGCTACCAGTTTTCACTCAATCAAGGACTTTGGTCGATTCCTGTTTGTTCCATTGCCGAAGACAATTTGGTTCTCAGCTTAGACTTTGCTGGACTTTGGCCGTGGTTGGTTGAAGGAAGGCACTTTCTTGGACTCCTTTTCTCTAAAGTAAATTCTCTCTTTTTTTGTAACCTTTTAAAGTATTTTTTTGAGATTCATAGTTTGGGGTTTATAGTTGAATTCATAAATAGTGGGATATTTATTGGGTTTAATTGCCGCCATTTGCTATTTATATGTGAGTAGGATTATAATATTTGTGTAGGACTAGAATTTGCTTTGATTAAATTTGTGCCTTTTTTTTTTTTTTAATTTACTTTTTGCTGCTAACGATTGAACCAAGCTGTTTTAAATTTTGACGCAATTCATTTGTTTTCTTAAGCTTAATAGATTTCTTTGATTGATTTAACTTAGCTGTGCGTCGTGTTTTCTTTGAGCAGAGCGCATTCTTAGACTCCAAACCGCAAGTGTAATTTGTCAGAGGACAACCGTAAATTACGATTACAGATATGTAGCCCCTCCCTCAAGATGCACTTGTTCCAAGTGTTATTACACATATCCCCCTTTCCAAGACAATATTACTTTTAACTTTTAAGTCAGATTTAGTAAACAGATAATAAAAATTTACTGGTAAAGTCAACTTACTACTCTTTTTTTTTGCTTGCTACTGATAGGCTACTCGGGTCATATGCGTAACCAGGGGGGCCCCCCCAATTGAAATGCTACCCATGATAAAAATGTCACAAAAAAGACTGTTGTTTCTTCAGCTTCAGTTTCTTTTAGCATCTTTGCATACAACAGTACACCCGTACAGCAGTAATTAACAATTGTATTGAGCCAGGGGGCCCTGGCCCTCTCATTTTAATTTTTACCAACCAATTTAAATGGGCCCCTTACAATAATAATTAAATCGGCCCCCAACAACAATATTGATCCAAGGGGCCAGGGCCCCTTAATTTAATTTTTGCCAACCAATTTAAATGGGCCCCCTACAAGAATATTTATATGGCCCTCTAATTTATATGGGGCCCCCACAATGATACTATATCAGGGGGCCATGGCTCCTTCAATTAAATGTTGCCAACCAATTTAAACGTATAACCCGAGTGAAATTAAGCGTTTCTGCCCTAAAAGTTGCTAACAAAGGTTCTCATCTAACCTTTTTATGAATGTAATGCAATAACCAGGGACAGATTTAATACATAGCACAGTGCCAGGGGCCCCGCACTCAGATAGGACTTTTTTGGTCTTCACCTGTATTTGGCGCGAAAGTATTGCAAAAATCTCAAAGTGCCAGGGGCCCAACTCAATGTAAATCCGACCCGGGCAATAACATGGTTTGTCGGCATAACTATCTATTGTACATTTTTGAATAACAATTCACCTCCACCTCGCCAGTTTCTATGCAACAAAATGCTTTTGAAAAAAATTGGCTTCAGTAAGGGGAATGCTCATTCAACAAATTTTTGAATTGAGAGAGCCTGGGCCCCTGGCCGTATATGTACTCCTATAACTGGTTGTTTTCAAGACAAAACAATAATCTATAAAGAAAATAATATACTGAATTGTTATTTACTGCTAAAATATTGCAGGAGGAAATGTACTTTACTTCCCCCTACCTGGGCGAAATCACTAATAAAATTTAACCACAAAATGCAAGATTTTAAACGTGTTTTGGACTTAAATTGCAAGCAAAAGGAGGACTGAACAACTTAATTTTTTCAATTGGCTTTCAAATTTTTAAAATCTAGTACTTTCAAATGGCTCTGAAAATGTGAAAAATGTGATCCAATGGTATTAAAACTACTTTTTTTTCCAAAACATTACGAAAAATCGTCCAGCGGCTGGGGGCTTCGCCCCCAGACCCCCATAGCCTCGGGCGGCTGGAGTCTCCGCCCCCAGACCCCCATCTGTGATACATTTGAATTACAGTACACTTCTTTACTTAAGCACGTCTCCCAATTTACACAGTTTAACTAGGCTATTGGTTTAAGCTCTCTCCTTGAACGAGTTCCTAGTTACATGCCTACACAAGGCCACGACTTCTGATCTTCCATTCTGCGATATATTTGCCCCACCAAAAAATTCCTCTTTCAAAGTTTCTGGTGACGTTGTTGCATGTGATTTGTGGTTTTGGCCCCCCCCCCCCAATCAAAAATCCTGGCTACGCCTATGACTCAGGTAGTCGTTTTTCCACTTGTTTTTTTTTTCAACTGCTTTCAGCAACTGGCAGTAATAGGTTTTTGACTAACGTATGCAGTATATCATATGCTAAGCAGTATAAAGCATTCAGACATTATTGCTAAGTACTCAAACATATTCTGTAATAACACAAGCATACTGAAAGCGATTGCTGAAAGTTTACGTTAATTTACTGCAACTAATTGAGTTGATGATCTAGATTAGAGGAACTTATGAACAAACATTTGATTTAATTAGGGCTGCAATAGCATTGGTCTTCTGGTCTTGTTATTTATGAAATGCATTGTTGCGCTTAACTGCACGTGCAGATAGAACATGGTAAAGTAGTGTGTAAAGAAAAGGGCCCCCCCATTTAATTTGCACTGGGGCCCCCCCTTTCCTAAGGTCACCACTGGAGTGCACAAGGCAGAAACTGTTACCTACAAGTTTACAAATCAAGTCTCTCATCAACAGCACAGAAGGCAAAGCCTTAGCCAGAAAGTTTGGTTTTCAATACTTAAAATTGCGAATTTAAAATTCTCATCAACGCATCAGATTTTGCGAAGCCAAATGTAGCGAACTTTTAGTTAAATTAAGCACCAATCTACCCCACGAGTTATTGGACGATTTAATCGTTCACCTTTCGGCAATTCAGAACAAACTAATGAAGGCAAACAAACGCAAGCATGACGTTCATGTAAATTCACTGATCAGTGCCATGGAACCAGCTCCGCCGCAGACAAGATTGCCCCGCAATGAAATTAAAAAGAAATGGGTTGTAAATTTATCCGGAACGAAATTGAGTGAAGCGCAAACTCATGTACTTCAACTTGGATTAAACTTTGCCGCAGCCCCTACTCAGATTCCTACACACCGCATCCTAGCGGCCGTAGAAAAGAGCCTTACAAAATTCACTGTTGGAGAAGCCAACCATGTAAGAAGCAAGGTAATTGGCGTTATTAAAAACCACAGGCCCCCCATTTCCACTTTAAGCTCAGAAGAAACCAAAGCATTAAAAAACTACGCAATGATCAAAATTTAGTGATTTCAAAAGCCGATAAAGGCAACACAACAGTTGTTATGGACAAAACCGACTATGACAAGCGGCTACTTACTATGTTAGAAGATAATACCACTTACCAACAACTACAAAAAGACCCCATCCCCAACACTGAAAAAACTGTCAACAAGTTCGTCTCCCAGTTGGTTGCCGACAATAAAATCACAAAAATTTAAAGCTATCGACTTAAAAGCTCCAACGGACGAGCACCCGTGTTATACGGCCTCCCAAAACTGCACAAAGAAAATACTCCACTGCGGCCCATTGTATCTTTTACTGGCTCTCCGACCTACAATTTGTCAAAAGACCTGGCACGAATTCTTAGTGAGTTGACAGGAAAAAGCGACCACCATGTCCGAAATTCGAAAGACTTCGCAAAAATTTATCACATCTATTACCATTAACGATGATGAACAAATGGTGTCTTTTGATGTTGTCTCCCTTTTCACGAAAATACCCACAGGATTGGCCGTCGAAATCGCAAAAAGCCGGCTAGAAGCTTTGGACAATTTGGAAGAAATCACTTCTTGGTCAGTGGAGGATATTTGCAAAGGCCTTCAAATTTGCTTAAATGCTACCAACTTAACCTTTCGAGGAAAACACTACAAGCAAATTTTTGGCACGGCAATGGGCTCCCCCGTTTCCACTGTGATCGCCAACATAATCATGGAAGATGTTGAAAAAAGAGCCCTGTCGACATTCCACTCGCCACCAAAAATCTGGAAACGCTATGTAGACGACACCTTCGTCATAATCCACAAAAACTCGGTTGAAGATTTTTTGGATCATTTAAATACGATTGAAAACTCAATCAAATTCACAATCGAAAAAGAAGCCGACCACACACTTCCTTTTTTAGACACATTGGTCCGACGAAATCAACATGGCAAATTCTCCACTTCAGTCTACCGAAAACCAACCAACAGCAACTGATATTTAAACTTTCGATCTGACCATCCTTTGGAACACAAACAATCCGTTGTACGATCACTAATTGACCGGGCCAATGCTCTTTGCTCTACCACGAAAAACCGTCAAGATGAAATCAAGCACGTAAAAGATACTTTAAAATTGAACTCGTACCCAAACACGACCCTCATCAAGAAACCTTCAAACCGCACAGAACAACAATTCAAAGGCTTTGCCATTATACCATACTACCCCGGATTGACAGAAAAAATACGGCGTTGTTTGTCTAACCATAATGTTAAAACCGTATTAAAACCGTGCAACACCATTGGCAAGAAACTCGCTCATCACAAAGACTCAGTGGACCCTAATATGCGACAAGGAGCAGTATATCAAATTCCCTGCCATGACTGCGACTTCTCGTACATTGGCGAAACAAAACGCAGTTTTTCCATCCGCAAAAAAGAACACTTAGCAGACATTCGGCATCTACGATTCGATAAGTCAACACTAACTAAGCATGTTTTTGACAACGAACATTCCATGGATTGGACCAACGCTAAAATTCTAGATTTCGAACTTGACTTCACAAAACGCCGTTTTATCGAGTCGTATTTCATTAACCAAATTCCCAACACTATGAATGATAAGCAAAATGACAAGTTCCCTAGCATTTATTCGGCAACTCTACTTCAAACCACATGACGTAATATTATTGTTTTTTCACGCTCCGCCAATCTGTCAGTTTTTCGCTTTCAGTTTGTTATAATTTTTGCGTTAACGTATGATTCACATGTGACGTACTTTTTCGCATCTATCGCATGCTTGTTTTTCAACTTTGCATTCTAGCCCTGACGAAGATAGGTAGTACATGCCTTGAGCATAGCCTATCGAAACGTTGGCAAAAAAGTTTTCTGCCCCACCAGTTGAACTAATAAATTTCATTTAATTTAAATTCCTGGTGACAACAATTGAGAAGTTAAAAAAGTAGTTATATATTGTACAGTAGCGCACGCAGGATTTTGAGAAGGGGGGCAGGAAATTTAGAAAATTTGAGAAGAACAAAGTTCAGAATGAAAATTGTTTCATCCAAAATCAGTTTGATTTTCCTGCCCAAAATTAAGTGAAGACCAAAAAAAAAGTCTTAACTCAAATTTAGTCCGATTTTTTGCCCAAACTTGGGTGCAGGCCAATAACAAAGGTCTTCCCCTACCGTTTGTGAGCTCAAACCTTCTGCCCAACTTACAAAAGGGGGGGCCATGCCGCAATTTTGCATACTATTCTATGCTAATTATACTATCCTGGCGACCCAAAGGGGCGGCATGGCCCAATGCCCCCATAACTACGCACCTGGTATTGTAAAGCTTTTTCATATCATTGTATCTAAATTTTATTAAAAGAACAAAAACAACAACAACTTGTAACGATTTTGTCTCATTGTTATTCAAATTTTAATGCTAATGCTAAAATGCAGATTGAAGTTAGTAGGTTTTTTGTAATATGGTGACTACGTAAAAGCATACCAAGAAACATAAACAATTCCGTTCAATATCACAGTACGCTTTCCAGAAATTACTTGTAACAGTTACACTTCTTACAATGATTCCTATGTATCAAAGTGAAACAAAGTCGAGCTACCAAATATAAGCAAGAATTCATTCAAAATATTTTCTACTAGTTTCAAGGCGACCCCGATGCAAACTATCGTCATATATGCAAACAATAAATTTGCAAAAAGGAGACCAAAATGGCGCGGCTATCGAGTCGAGGGCGGTGACGTCTCTTTGACGACAACCACTACCATGGCAACGCTTCCTACGCGAGTAGTTTAAAATGGTCGAAAAGTCGGCATTTGCGGGGGCGGGTGCGGGGTTACCAGTGCGGGGTTGCGGGGTTTACCTAAATGCGGGGGTTGTCTAAATGCGGGGTTATCCAAATTTCTCAAAATATGTTAATGCGGGGGGGTAGTCTTAGCTCTAACCTTACTCTAACCCTAGCTAGTTGTAAAAACTTAGTCTTGAGTAACTTGCCTGAGTACCAAACCACCGCAGGTGCCTGGCTTCAAGTCTAAAGACTCTTAGTGTCTTGCTCGAGTACCGAACCACCGCAGGTAGTTTGTCAAGCCACCGCAGGTACCTGGCTTCAAAGTAGCCAGTTAAAAGTAAATAACCCAAGATCTAGTCTTAACTCTAAGTTTAGTGTAGTTATAAGAATGGAAACTTAGCGTTGACCTGAAGAGTAACTGAGTACCAAACCACCACAGGTGCCTGGCTTCAAGTCTAAAGACTCTTAGTGTCTTGCTCGAGTACCGAACCACCGCAGGTGGCTTGCTTCAAAGTAGTCAGTTAAAAGTGAAAATATCGGTAGTTTCTAAGATGTTCTAGTTAATGCTATGAAGTCTATTTTGTACGAACTTCGTGTAACTTGAAACGTTTCCTGTCGCGCTGCAGTTGAATTTCCGCTGCCGTGGCGAAATCGTGACAGCTGTTATCTAAGGTTTAGTTGTGAATCGCTATCTTTTTTGTTAATTTTTTTTCGAATATGGAGCGAGCATGGCGCAATACAACTTGTTTAATTCCGATGATGTCAGGGTTGGTTTGTTACTTTTTTTTTTCGAATATGGAGCGAGCATGGCGCAATACAACTTGTTTAACCCCAATAAGTTTAACCCTTTGGCCTACGATAGCACAATATCATTGCATATAAAAGGTGGTCATCAAACAATGTTTTCATTCAAAAACAAAAGCAACATGGCAGACGCTTGTGATTCCGTCCCAGTACGTGGGTTAGATGTCCCTCCACCTACATTTTCTCAGTTCCCGTGTAAGCAACCGATGAACCCGCACATGCGTAGCATTGGCGACCGGTATGAGACGTTTGTAGAGTATTGGCCCAGAGAAAGGGTAGCAGCCGATCCCAAGTTAATAGCAGATGCCGGATTTTACTATCTCGGTGACGGCGATCGGGTAAAATGTTGGTACTGTAACGGAGGTTTGAAGAACTGGGAACGTTTCGATGACCCGTGGATAGAACATGCAAAATGGTTCCCGTTCTGTGAATATCTGCTAAAAAATAGAGGGGTAGATTTTTTGAAAGATATTGTGAGGGGTTTTGTTACTTTGAATCGACCGCCTGTTCCCAATCCACCACCCAAAAGCAAGCTTGAAGGTTTGGAAAAATTAGTCAATTATCCCTCCCTTAGAAAACACCAACCACCGTTCCCTCCCCTCATCGACCCTAGAGGTGGTGTGGATGTAAAAGAAAAGGTCGAAAGAGAGATGTTGTTGGGGAGGAATGTCGAAATGGCGAAATGGTTAGGGTTTGAAGACCGAAAAATATCTCGGGTGTTGACCAAAAGATTTCAAGAACACAACGAAAACTTTGCTACGTTTTACGATTTTATGTTAAAATTAATGGAAGAACCCGATGTTATTTTTAAACCCAAACTAACAATGAAACGTGCAAAAGAAATTTTGGATGAAGTGAAGTGTTTGAAATGTGAAAAGGAAGAAAGATGCATGGTATATCTCCCATGTGCCCACATTGCTCATTGTTTTTCATGCTCCAGGAAGTCGCAACTGTGTACCATTTGTGGTGAAGTTGTTGAAGAAAAAATCCGTTCGTATCGAGTGTAAGACCAGGATTGCACCATATTCACAAAACTGGCGTACTTTCCCGTTATGTGCAACCGTGGCGCAATAACACCAAAAATAGCTGTGGACTTATTTCCATTTTGTGGTGCAATTTCCTTTTTCTCGTCTATAAAAAGAGCTGCACTCGAAAAACTTGAAATCATGCAATCTTACACCAACAGAGCAGACGAACTTTATTTAGAGGCTCAAAACGTACAAATACCAGACTACATTCCCCCGTTTACGAGCTGCTACGAGACTCTTTACCAGCAAGAAGAATTAATCGAACGTGCTAGAGCAATGGAGGATTCAGCAAGACAAATCCGTCAGCAGTTTCAAACCATCGCAGACTCTGGGTTCCCGCTACCCACCTCGACTCTGCTAAGAAAGGCAGTGGTCTCGGTCAAAAAAGGAAAGTTTATGTTCTCCACAGAACAACTTTCGCGCGTGGTACAAATGATTATGGAAAACAAACCCTACTTGTTGTTTCGACCAAAAAGCGATACAAAGGACTACGTTATTCTCGTTTTCTGGTCTACTAATTTTGATGACACGCTTTGCAGTATTCAAGAAAACGCAGAGGTAATTAAACAGGAAGTTCTAGCTGACGGCTACCAACTTCGCTTTAAAGTAGAAAACATTCCATCACCGCGAAGATTTACCCTTTACATGCTCAACAACTACATCACGTTAGCAGTTCAAAACGACGACCATTGTCAACTCCCCCCAGTGGACCATAAACAATTGGAGTCTTTTTTGACTCTTTTGGAGGCGAACAACATTGCAACACCGAAGAAGCGTAAACTTTCTGACACCGCTCTTCCTACCGTCTCTGAATTACCTCTCACTCAAAGTTTAGAGACATATTTGTAATGAAAAGTGTACATTTTTCTGACTATGTGACTATTCGCTTGCTGTTTGAATCTGACGCCTGTCGCGAAACGCGGCGCAGTGATTGGATGCGTGCTGCCCGAAATCGCCAACGTTTTCGCCGGCGAATCGAAGCTTGTGCTAAAGTAATTGAATTTTGTCTCGAACCTGTACACAGAATGAAAATCAGACGTTTGTTTTCTTTGTGACTTTTTATTGCAATAAAATACATGTGAAAAAAATTTGCGTGTTCGATTTACATGAAAGCACGAATAAACAGGTTAATGTTACGATCATTTTCAGTAAGATTCGATGAGAAACGAGAAACAATATCACGCATGCTATAACCACGACAACGATACAAAATAAAATACACACAATAATGACCACACGTTGTAGAAAACAGACTTTGTACAGTTTTGTTGTTGTAAATCCAACCGTTTGAGTTACGTTCCATAAAAGCAGTAAAACCGTTCATGCTAGGGTGCAGACCGTAACTGTCAAAATATTCACCCTTTCCATGCTTATCAAAATACACCGCGATCCAATGCTCTCCAGGTTTGGAGCTTGGGTGAGAATTAATGACGTAAGCAGACGGGTAATCAACGCGAAGTAGTTGGTTTTTGGCACAAGCCTTTTTAAAAATAGTTTTAGTAAAAGGGTCTTTTTTCAATAAATGTTCGATCTGAATCGTGTTCATGCTGTATAGTCGAAAGCTACATGTCTTTGGTCGTCTACTTGCAAAAGATTTTCGTGCTCAGCAAGAACAACAGCAGTCAAGGTACGTGGAGTTGCTGCAGCGAAATGAACTTCCAATCTAATATTCCCACTTTTTATTAACTCGAAAGCAGGGTCGCTCGAATTTAACTGGGGGGTTAAATCGAAAGCAAACAGCGTGTAACCACCACCAAAATCAGACCTAGACAAAGCTAGACCTGTGTCAGCAAAATATTGGGAAGTCTGCGAAAACAATCTCAAGTAACTGCGAATAAATTTGTTGTTGTTAAAATCCGGTTGAAGGGGTGACGAAGGGATTTGCACCCCATCACGATAAACACACACAAAATTAATATCATAATTCTTAAAATTGAAGGGTGATTTTGTAATGGTTCCATTGTAAGCGTCGTTGTCAACAAAACCGACCACGATTCGGGTGGGTAATTGCCCCAAAAACAGACTTTCTTTTGAAAAAGAGCGATTTCCTTGAGGGATAGTGAAAGTTTTTACTTCTACACGTCTCAGGGGGTATTTTGCAGTCCCGTGTTGTAGAGCCTTGGCGTGTGCTAGTTGAATGGACGGGTTTGGTTTCACTTTTCGGCAGAATAAAGAGACCTCTTTCAACGAGACCTTGTTTTCAGCTTGGTCGGCGTTTCCATGCAAGCAAAAACTATCCTTTGCTCTAATCAACCTGTATTTGATTTCGATTCCATTAAGAACGTATCTAGACTGGAAACTCATGTCTAGATGCAAACGTCCCATCATATCAAATTCATGACTTTGTGCTGCAATCGCTTTTCGTTTCGTATAACCGGCGTTACCTGCGCCACGCGTATCAAATGAACCAGAAGAGTTTTGATACCACAAAACCGACGATAATTGCGAATCTTTAGCGTCTTTTCCAAACGACAGCAACGTTTCTATGTAACTGCGATAGCCGTAATTGTTGCTCGACTGGGTCACCAATGTATCGTTTAAGTATAGATCACACTGAGACCACAACGTATGTAAAAAATTACATTCTGGGGTGATTTCGGTATCTGCTGCAAGAGCGGTGCCATCTGCTTTAGTGACCGACGCTCTTACGTACAGAAAAGTGTTGGCTAAATCAATGTAGTTTGAGCTTTCAGCAGCAATACAAAACTCCACCGGACCGCCTGAGGTTAAAACAGAAATGGGTCTGTACTCCGTAAAAAATCCATCTTCCAAACTAGTCTGAGTTGGTGGCACTGAGAATAGGTCCAATTGGCTGGTCACAGACTCCGAAGAACTGGGGTGTATCAAGGAAGCCATCCTAACTGAATATGTCGTTCGTTCGCTAGCGTCGTTTCTTTTGTACCCGCCCTGGAGCTTTGCGTTTACGACCTGCAGCTTGTCGCAAAAGGAAGAACCGGCCATCTTTGCACGCTCGACAGCCGCTTCCTTTGCGTTTTTCCCCGCTAAAACGTCTGAGGCAAAACCAAGACCACCCTTTAAGGCTTGTTTACCTATTGCCTTTGCTCCTGACTTAATCAAGGGCATAATCGACTTTGCCAGACTAGAAAAAATTCCACCAAGACCGTACCCATTTTGAAAGGGTGCACCGCTAAAATACGGGCCACCGTGTCCAATTTGGTTCAGGTAATAAGACTGATAAGCCTTTGAATCACAACAGTACTTTACATGCATATTGCTAGGTCTAAATGAATGCAGTGTAGAATTGATGCTGAATTTAAAGAGGTAGTTTCGCTCTTCTCAAATGTAAAGTCACGATTACTTTTCCCTTTTCAAAACGAATCAGTTCGCCTTGATCATCACGTAAAGAAATGTGGATGTCGGAAAATTGTTTTCTCAAAACAGGTTTGTAATGTGGTTTGTCGAATCTTCTACAGACCAGATCTCCAGGTCCACCTTGGACAGCAACAACGTCTAGAAGAGGTGTCAGGGTATCGCCAACAATTTGTGGTTGAATTAAATCGTTGTAAACGAATAGAGCATGAGTGTTGTTTAAATCTACAACTCTTGAAGCTACATACGTCCCCGGTCGTCTGTAATTCATAGTGTCAAAACCTAACATGCGTGCTAACGGCGGAGAAATTCTAACTCTCATATTTCTGAGCTGAGGTTCTTGGATTTCCAAGGACGCTACTTGAGAATAAGGGTCGAAGCGTAAATGTGTCTTCAATTGCGGGCGTGTCGTCATTCCTGACGTAGGGTCCGCCATTTTCTTGTCTACCACATATGTGAAAGATCTTTCTAAATCACGATTGAGCTGATCGATCACATTGCGAGGGTCTTGGTAGTATCCTTGCGATAAGAAACCCATTGCCTCCACATTACCCTGCCGGCATTGCACCCAAAGATCCAAAGCTGACGGCATTGTGTACCAAGATCGTGGGTACTGTATCTCAGCTAAACCGCATTCCCAAGAACCTTCCAGACTCACAGACTTTGGTAATTGTACTTTAAAGTCTGAAGTTTTATTGTCAGGAAAAACACCAATCGAAGAATTACTCGGTAGCACTAGAAACATGTTTTTTTGTGAGTATGGGGGTCGGCAGCAAATACCCCACACTACTCGACAGAAGGCTCACCCAGAGCTCTTTATTATCCGAACCTCGTGTCAGGTTTAATAGACTTATAACGATTACAATGTAGACAGCGACCACTTGAAACAAAAAAGCAATGATGTCAGCCGTGTTTGATGAAAGATTAAGCATAACGTACAAGATCTCGTTCGCGTATCCAACTGTTAAACGAGTCTGGGTACCCCAACCACTTCACAAAATACTCTTGATGCTTCTTACGTTTCCGTTTTTTAAGAATGGACTCGATTTTGTAAATGTTATCGTTTTTAACTACTTTTTGAACTTCTTGCTCGTAAAAAGTCCCTTCCAAAACAGTGCCCTTTAAATCTTTGACCTTATAATAGGGAGGGTCGTCTGTGAATGTCTCGGCAATCTCAAACTCCTCCTCGGTCCACCCTTGATAATAACTTTTTTCAAATCGTCTGCGCATCATTGAGATCCTTACTCGATCTCCTACTTTTAATTTCGGTGTTTTAGGGTGCAGACTTCCATATAAGGTCAGCCAAACCAACTCCTGATTAGAAGGGTTAACCTCCGCTGGTGAACGTTGAATCGAACGGTGAAAGGTATGATTGTAAGCATGCACTAATTTTTGAATCACATGGGTATATTTTCGTTTGTTTTCATGCGTAAAATAACGCCAAAGTTTTTCTTTAATAGTACGAATAAAACGTTCCGCTATACTAGCCTTAATTTCGTGGTTGTGTGTGGTAAAAAAATGAATATTGTGTTGTTTGAGCCAGCTTTGAAACGCTTTATTTGTAAATTCGGTACCCAAATCGGTTTGCAAAGTGGAAAAATGTCCACTTCGTTTCAATATTTTAGAAAACGCAACTATCACACTCTTAGAAGTTTTATTCTTTAAACATTCTACATAAGCATATATTTCGAAAACACATCAATCACGACAAGAATAAATTTAAATCCGTCATTATATTTCTGTAAACGACTAAAGTCAATCAAGTCTGCTTGAAATTGTTGTTTCGGACCAGCCACAATGATTTTTCGTCTTGGAAACCGCCTTCGAACCGGTTTGTGAAGAGTGTAAGCGTCTTGGGTTAAAAGCCACTTCTTTGCCTTAGGGTTTTTCACGGTTCTTTGAAACGCCGCCGCGCCACTAAACGATCCAGGTTTATTTTCATTATAATAATCTAAAAACTCTCCCATGGTAAAACGCTATCGAACGATTGCCACCCTGGAATATTCGGTTCTTTTTTCACTACAGCTGAGCGTAGCAGTTCTGTTATGTTGCTGGAAGGGATCGGGCGGCCGTCAAGAACCAAGTTTCCGGCGTCGTTCCAGCTAATATTTTTCTGTTCCTCAATACCTTTCAGAATCCGTTTCACCTTTTTGTTTTTAGCTTTTTTGAAGTGTTTCAAAATTTCTTTCTTTGGTAGCTTTTCTTTTTTCTGCACACGTCTAGTGCGCCGCTTTTGTTGGTATACTTTGAATTTACCAAAAATATTGTTATATAATAACATTTTTTCGCTTGGTGGTTTTTGAGAATGCAAAATGTTTTGCATTTGCTGCTCAAAGTCCGCTAATATTCGATCTTCTGTCGCTTGCGGTTTACCATCTGCAGTCTTTTTTTCGTACCGCACCGCTTTTTCCAAAATCGAGTTATAAAGATTAATTTTTTCATGTTCGGGTTGCTGGGAATGTAAAACTGTTTGCATTTGTCTATCCAAGTCACCAAGAACACGAGACTCAATTCGTCCAGCTCCCTCCTTTAATTTTTCGTACACAGCTGGCTCCAGTGCCACTAATTTCCTCATTTTGCTAGACCGAACAAGCTACCCAAAACAGGGATCGCTGCAGTCAATAACGCCGAGAGAAAACTGCCACTTTGAATCACTTTTCTCTTTTTTTTGAGGGACAGTTTCCGGTCAATAAGTTTACGTAATGAACTTTTGTGACGACTGAGTCGCTTTTTATGCTGTTTTGAAATCGGTGCTGTACCTTTCAGAACGTTGAAACTTAAATCGCAAACGCATTTTACAAAATCGTCTTTTAATTTTTTTAAAATTGGAAAGAAGGTTTTGCGCCATGCAAAAGCTTGAGAGTAGAAGCGTTTCTTTTTAACCGATCCATGTGTGAAGGTTACTGATAGATGTAATTCACTTCGTTTGGAAAAATTCCTGTCCGAATCCGCTGGGAGTCGTACGTATCCGGTCTGAAGTCTAGCAATAAATAACCCCTTGCTTCCGATGTTGCGTTTTTATATGCCTGAAACGCATTTTTTGCGTTTTCTTGGAAAGCTTGGCGCATGAAAGTTTGGATTTGAGTGGCGTCACGACAGTTTTTAAATAAAACCACAAAATGTGAATTCAATGATATTTCACGAATGCTTTTATTAAAAAGATTTTGTGTGGTAAATATAACTGAGAAATTATAATGATGGGAATAGACAGTAAAAATTTTGCTTATTACGTCTTTGGGGTAATGAATCAAGTCATCAAGAACTACTAAAGATTGACTTGCATCTTTCAATATTTCCAGACTGGGTAAACCCTGAATAAATTCTATAGAGTCGACGAACTGGTCAAATTTTTTCTGATATGTGTCATAGAAATAAAAAATTTTTTCGATTTTTTCTGTAAAAATTTCATTGCGATGTTCAATAAGGCGAAAAATCCAATGAGATTTCCCAATTCCTGAAGGCCCTGAAATCAAGAAAGAAGCGGGGTTGTCTACCTTCAACGCCATATTTACAACTGAAGAAATCGCCCCCTTGCACGCATTTAAAAAAAAAAATTTCGCGACGATTGGCGTGGCGCGTGGTTCTTTGCGTTGGTTTTGCAACGTGGTTGTGTGATAAAGATTGCTTAGGTAAAGAAAGAGAGTAAACACAAATTGAAAATAGTAGCAGAGAATTAACTTTTAAAACCTATTTTTTGAGAGTGTTAGCAAAGAACTTTACTGTTTGAAAATGGTAGCCAAGAATTCACTGAGAACTGTTAAGGTTTAAAAACCTAGTTTTTGTGATAGCTTGTAGTAACGTGTTAAAACTTAAGAGCTAAGAAAAGGTTTAAACTCTATTTCAAAATGGTAGCCGAGAATTCACTAAGAACTGTTAAGGTTTAAACTCTATTTCAAAACGGTAGCCAAGAATTCACTAAGAAAAGGTTTAAACTCTATTTCAAAATGGCAGCCAAGAATTCACTTAGAACTGTTAAGGTTTAAACTCTATTTCAAAACGGTAGCCAAGAATTCGCTAAGAAAAGGTTTAAACTCTATTTCAAAATGGCAGCCAAGAATTCACTTAGAACTGTTAAGGTTTAAACTCTATTTCAAAACGGTAGCCAAGAATTCGCTAAGAAAAGGTTTAAACTCTATTTCAAAATGGCAGCCAAGAATTAACTTAGAACTGTTAAGGTTTAAATTCTATTTCAAAATGGCAGCCAAGAATTCGCTTAGAACTGTTAAGGTTTAAAACCTAGTTTTTGTGATAGCTTGTAGTAAAATTTTAAAACTTAACTAGAGCTAAGAAATTTTTTAACCCTATTGTTTAAAAAATATTAGTTTGTAGTAAATTTGTTTGAAAATGGTGGTTTGTAGTAAAGAACGTTTATTCGCGAAATATTACTGTGGAACAACTTTTAGTGGATAATAGTGTGATCGTTGCAACCTTAATAATTTGCAGGTAAGTGAATCTGTTATGTTTTTCATGATTGGTATTCTTTCCAAAGCAAAAGACACGTAAGCAATTGCTAGCGCGCAATTTTTCACGCTTGACTGGGTGCACGCTTTAGAGACAAAGAGATTCTAGCCACACAATCAACGCGTCACAACTCGCAGTGACGTCATGCGCTTAGACGGTTACCAGTGATCTCGTCACATGGTGATTTCGTCACAGTGATTTCGTCACAAATGATTACGTAACAAACGGCATTTTGAGCACAAGAAAAGACAGAATAGGCCTATCTGCTAACCGTATTATACTACCATTGTATTGAAATTTAGGAATTGACTAAGAAAAGCAGTCATTAAACTATTCTACTATCCCCAGAGCTGTCTTGCCCTAACCCTCACTTTGTGGCGAAATCACTGTGACGAAATCACCATGTGACGAGATCACTGGTAACCCATTTCAACAACTCTGAGCTTGTTTCAGTCAACAAAAATAGACTTAAAAGAAATGAAAGATTTAATTCTGAATTATGTAGAATCAATTAAGCCTTGCAAGCTTTATGTAAATTCTATTTTTACCAAACGTGCAATTAAACTCTGAACTGGATAAACAATAATTCTGCATGCTGTGATTAAGCTGCTAAAACGACTTTTGCAATTGCACAATTTTGAATTAAGCAAATGTAATACATTTAATTTTTTATTTTCCCACACACGTTTAGGTGATTGACAAAGTATTCAATTATACCCGTACGGAACAATAGGGACATTGATGTCGTTATCTTGAAACTACTCTAAAAATATTGTTTAAAAACATCTGATATTCAAACAAAGTTTGTACTGATATGTTTCATTGAGTAAAGGTTAGTGAGGCATTTCAATTAAGTTTTTGTTCTTGATGTGGACAAATGAAAATGCTGTACTGTTATCTTTTGATGTGGCATCTCAGATCTGATTTAATTCTGAAGTCCTGTTGGGCTATCCTGGACTTGCAGCTGCTGTGGTGGATGCTATTTTGCTTGTTAGACTCTTGAACACTTTGTTATGACATCACAAGCAACAGTCTGATGATTCAATATGAGTAGCTGGAAATATGATTTAGCTCTTTGTATGATCTTGCACAGGTTGTTAAGGCAAAATTTGCAAAGAAATGAAATATTGTGTTACGTTGTAAAAGAATTTTCGCAGTACAGTAGGAGTTTAAGATCTTTAGCTCGGCGGTTGCAATTTTTTGGAATAAAATATTTTAACTGTTCAATCCAATTGGAAGATGTTAAAAAAGCTGTTGCAGATGATTTGAAACATGGGACTGCAAAAGCTTTAGGTTATGGAGGAATGCATAAAAAGGTTAGAAATCAATATGGATTGAATGTGCCAAGAAATTTAGTTAATGCTGCTATGTCTAATTTAGATCCAGAAGGTTTGAAATCACGACAACCTGGTTCAAAAAAAGTTCACCCAAAAGGTCATTTGACGAGCAAAGGACCAAATTGAGTACACTCCCTAGATGGACACTGCAAGCTAATGGGCTTTCAAAGAAACACATTCCCATTAGCAGTGTATGACTCTATTGACACTGCCAGCAGATGCATAATGTGGTTTCGACTATGGACTGACAATTCTAACATAATCAGGGGTCGAAATTAACTTTTTCAACAACTTGCCGAATGGGCAAGTGATATCAAATGTCTACTTGCCTGAGGAAATTTCAACTTGCCCGAAAAAAAATAGGTACAATAAGTTTTGAGGTTGTTTATGTTTGGAAAAAAGTTCGTAAAATGTACTTTGCAAAAACACTGAATTTGCATAATACGCGTATCAAAATCAAGTTCTTGTGCGCGATTTTATGTTAATGAGACGTAATAAGCAACTTTTTCTAATCATACATTACGAAAAATTGATTTCTTAATTGTAATTGTTTCAATTAAAACGTTTACAACGACATTAATTAACGTTGCAGTTTGTTGCAAACGCATTTTCAATCGCGAATATTTTGGAAACTACAACAGCTAGAAAGCCGAAAAATCTTGCAAAAGTTATAGGCGCTAAAAGATCTTTAAAATAATCATTACAATAAAATTGCAAAATTTTTGAAGTTTTCTTCATGAAGCGCAGGGTAGTAATTGTGGTATCTGAAACAGCGGCTAACGCGGCAAGCATCAAAAAATTTTTTGAAAAAACGTTGCATGTTGTGCCATAAAGTTGCTAAACGACACCGAGTATCGAAAATCTGCGTGCGATTAAAGAAGTGTTAAACGCGATTAATAACGTGCGTACGATTAAACAAAGTGTTAATTGTGATGACTACAAATAGTGCTAGCTAAAATAAAGCAAGGAACTTAAAGCTTTGTCTACTTACATTTTATTTTATTGCAACAAAAGCAGACTTAAACTGCGTCTGCTAAAAATGCTGTATTTTTATAGCTTGCCCGTCCGGCAAGTTAAGCCAAAAATAACTTGCCCGAGGCAATTTCAGCTAGCCTCGGGCAGGCGTTAATTTCGAATCCTGCTGATGCTTGTAGCACGCTGGTTCTTTGAGCATTTATATGATGCAAGGATTGCTCCATCAATGATTTGCATTGATAAAGAAACTGAAACAGGTAAAATGATTACCATGCATTGCTATTTGAGAAACTTGCAAGGGGCCGAAAATTCATCATTTACTGTGGTATATGGGCAATCCACGTCGAATCAAGTAAGCGTTGCACTAACCTTTATCACCACAGTCAATCATGTTTTAATGATAGTGTGTTTTGAAAACCAGTGGCGTAATGCAGCTTATGAATTTTAAAGAGAAAAAAGCAGGAGCATCTTGTTGCTGAATTAGGAGTTATTTGTATGTTGAATGTTCTTCGTATATACAACTTCTTTTCTCGATTGGTACTAAGCTACTAGCCTAGTTAAATGGTTCTGTTCCACTTGCTTAATTTAACTAGTGATAAGATTCGACGAAGTTTAAACTTCGCTGAAGTCAAAAAGTAATCAACTGAACAAAGTTACAGGGTAATAGAACGACTCGTGTTGTGAATTTATATAATGTATGTTACTGTCGTACTTGTTTGTTTGTTTTGTTTTTTTGTTTTTTTTGCCTAAAGCAATACTGTATATACTTTTAATTTTTGCCAAACCTTGTTGCGCGTTAAATTGCCGCAAGTGGATCAGCTCCGCTTGTATAATAAGTACATTAAAATTTTGGTAGTGACTATTTCACCGAAAATTTTCAACTTAAAGAGAATAAAACGAGAATGAGAAATATTCATCCGCGCTTTTTTCATTTGCTTTTTTAGGGGTTAAGATTAGGGTTTAGGTTAGGGTTCGATTTGGGAATAGTTTTAGAGTAAGCATTTGAGTTTGTGTTAGATTTGAGTCAAAATTAATGAAAAACTAGATAAAAATTTCCGGTGAAATAAAGCCTTCCTAAAATTTTTGACCTTGTTCATTGTTCAAACAGCATCAAGTCCAAGTAAACTCTAGCACGTCGGCCTGAAACGCTTATTTTGCTGTGATATAAAATATCGGATAGCCCTAGTTTTTCTTTAACACCACAAGTCTAAGATATGGCTATGGCAAAAAACTATTATCTTGCTTCAAAATTCCTCATCTAATGTTAATCGTGTTAGTGCTTATTTTCAATAATTTTTCTAGTGGTCTAAGACTTCTAAGGTTTAAAATACCATGCCTAGTTTAAAGAAGTTTCTGCACTTATGGCTTCAGAAAGCATTGTAGTTTAAGTGTATTTTTTCAACTTTTTTGTTTCTCTAGATACACTTCTAAATTTAATAGATAGAAAGACGGTGGAAAGAACTTCACTAGAAACTTGAAAATTGTTTCAAACGTCATCTAATGAAGTTGAAAAGAGACGGAATGTACAATCCATCAACTTTATTGGACAGGTATAACCAGCCAAGCAAACAACTTACAGTATTATAATGCGGCAATTGCTGCTCTGTTGTCAGGTTTAAGACTATGGCTAGCATTTGAAGCAATGTTCTGCTGACGCAACGTGGAACCTGTCTTCTTTTTAGCAAAACGCAAACGTCGTATTCACAAACTACTGTAGTACCGGTACTAAAGAACTGCCTAAATGGTGACTGCTCTCATGCCGCGAAGTCATCCACTCGCGTTGAAGACCATTATCTACCCAATTCTATCGGCCCCAAATGGAACATAACAAACTGAGCAATGGTTTATTGTACCAACAAATTCCAATCACGTTAGCGGCAAATAATAGTTTACGTGCAGTTTTTATCCAGGTTGCGTTTTTTTTTTTTTTTATTAGTGTAGAATATTGAAGTTACTGGGTGACCACCCAACCTTCCGGCCGGATTTTTGAAAGGGATCAATTGGTACATTAGGCTATCTCCCAAATTGGTACGTGATCGAGGCTATTTAGTCAAATGTATCGATGCACCAAATTCGTTTGATGTTGGCTCAATCTTACCTGATCGAAAGTTGCCAGAGAATTTCTACTTCATTGAAGGAACTAAATTAATTATTTGTGTTACTGGAAGATTTTAGCATATGTTTTCATTCCTGTTCTGTAAAAAAAAATGCAAGTGTTTTGTAGATACACGTAATTGGAACTTCCACCGCATTCGCCGCCAAGCACGTACCTATTTACTAGATGGTGTTTTTGACCACACCTACGAAATACGAATTCCCGGAGACTTATAACATGGAAGATTGCGGTGAGTTTGATTTGTTAGTTTGCGAAACTACCTTCAAGCGAAGAAGTTAAGGTGGGTTTACACAGTATCCGTTTTTCGTACGTTTTCGTCCGTTTGTTTATTTTTTTGCTTCTCCATGAAAAAGTACGCGCTTTTTCTTTTTTTCCGCGTTTTTATATGTTCGTATTCACACTAGCCAGAGTATCACATACTGAACAAAAGATTTCCGAGAAAAATTTTTTGTAAAGGGGTAGAGCCCTATATTGAAATATCGCTCATACACAAAATTTTTATCAAAATATAACAGTCTACTTAGTGCGTATATGGACATTATAAAATTGCGGACGAAAAAGCGCTTTTTATTAGAGAAGCAAAACTGTTAAAAAAAGCGGACGAAAGCATACGAAAAACGGATACTGAGTAAATTCAACTTTATAAGGCAAATTTACCTATTCTGTGTTTTTGTAACGTTCATCAAATTATCAGTTTAGCAAGATTTTGTTAGTGTTATGCATCAATTCTTAGATATTGCACACTTGTAGCCCACATAAAAACAAACAAAAAAACTTTTCGTGTTTTTTTTGAGGTATAATAGGGTAGCCACCCAACTAACGAGTCGCAAATTTTTAATTGTATCTGCCGAAATTTTGAAAGCAGCTCAGATAAAGGTACTTTAATTTCGAAACTTGGCAAGGCTTCACCTGATAGTGTTGTTGATTGTCGCAAGTGGACACCATTCGCGTTTGCAACTTTTGTACTTCGTAGCGAAAAAGGTTTATTTTTGGCATCTTGTGCAAAATTTTGCAGTTACGGGAAATCGAGAAACGCTTAATTTTGAACAATTTTTTTCATCAGTGGATGAAAATTTCACGCAACAGCATTTTATTTTGGTCTAGCTGAATCATTTTTAACTTTGCAAATGTTGAGTAAGTTTCAGTAAATTCAAACCCTACATTTCTTTAAAATGCATTGCCACGATTTTAGCAGAATTGCTGAGTTTTCCATAATATTTCTGAGCGTGAACCGGGTAAATTACAATTTGCAGACTTATACTACGCAAAGCAAGCTACATATAATAAACTTATTCCCAACTTTAAATTAGCGGAAAGTTGTGCTAAAGAACCCATAACGTTGCGCTTACGAGGTCGTCGGGTCGCATAATCTAACTCGCCTTCAAGCGCGAAACGCATACTTGCGCTTTGTGGTGACCAAATTTTGCTCAAAAACGTACAAATAAGTTGTCGTTCTTGCCGTGGCCCTTATTTTGTGGTTTTTTATTCTGTTCTTGTTATAAACTAATGGCATTGATTTTGTTCTGTTTATGTTTAAGGTCATCGAGTTAACGGAAGAAGATTTAAAAGAACTAGCTAAGGTCAGCGGCGTGTTGAATGTCGAAGACGATTTTTTATTGAGCGAAATGAGAGGTGAATTTCCAGCGATTATAAATCGTGGCTTGTCGTTGAATGAATGCGTCGATGCTTGCACGTTCACAAAAAACATGCTGACGACAACAGAATGATTGTGTGGTTTTAAAGAGAAAACAGCTAGCATTCATCCTACGAAAAGACGCTTTTGCCGTCGTGTTGGCCCAGCCAGACGAAACGCTTAGGTGGTAGATAGGAACTTCTTTTGAAAGATGTCTGTCTTGGCCAGTGGTTCTCAACCAGTGGGCCATAGAATATTTTCCGGTGGGTCACAGAGCTATTTGGTTCAAATCGCGGACTCCGAGACAATGATCTTAGACTTTTTTTTGGATATTGTTTAATAGTTTGTAAAAAATTTCTTTAAAAGGCCATGGAAAATTTTCAAAATTAAAATGTGCCACTGTTATAAAAAGGTTGAGAACCCTGGTCTTGCCGAAAACATCATTGAGTTGTATCGTGCAAAAATTCTAATGTGTGTTTTCAGAGACAGTTTCTGATGGTTGAATATCAAAATGAAGAAAATTAAAGCGTATTAGTTAAATCAGCATTTATCTTTGGAAAATTAGAGATTTAGATTTGGTCAAAGATTTTTGTTTGAATTCAAACAGTTAACTATCAGAAAAGCAAAACCATTCGCGTTGAAAACTTGCAAATTATTGATGCAAACTTGGACTTGAAGCCTGTTGGTTGAGCACTATTGCCGCTGGAAGGGCTGTGAGAAAGCTTACCGCCCTGAAGTATTTATTGTTACCCGTAGCCAAAAAATAACGATTTTTACTGGCATTTTAAGAAAAAAAAAAACAGGATCTCGGCAATCACATTAAAGAAATACAACAACGATACAAAGCGACTCTGCCAATTGGTTTTGCTTGCACTCCACCACTAGACGTCACTTATTTCAAGAATTTTCCTTTAAAAATCAAACAAAAAGGTAATACAACAAAATCCGGACTCTTGCATTGTAGGTTGATGATTCAATTCTCTTAACTTTTGCGAAATTCAGAAATGCATGTAACTGCTTAATTATAAACCACAAATTTATTGCCCTGTTTTGTTGATTTTTTTTATAAATTTGAAATATTTTTTCAACCGAAAAATTGACTAATGATGAATTTGGGAAAAAGGCGGCTTTTACCGATCACACGTATTTTTGAGCGGAAATACGCATGATATCTTTTTCAATGAAAACTCAGAAAAAGATAAAAGGCAAAATGCTTGCAGTCAAATGATAAGCGTATTTATGCAGCGTAAATACGGATGTTCGATAAAAGCTGTCTCAGGCAGCGGTAAGAAACCAGACTGCGAGTCGTAAGGTTAGAGGTTTGATTTTGTCGTTGCAAATTCTTAAAAAACTACGTTGGATTCGATGCAACATTGCAGATAAATATTGTCGGTGTGTGATTTTAGACGAATTCGCAACGTTGAAATCCAACCCGCAGTCTTGAAACGAATAGTTAAATGAAATTATAAACAAGAATGTCTATTGCGTCATATTTAAAACTTTCACCAACAGCAAGTGTGTGTTTTAAATATGACGTAATAGACATTCGTATACGTAATGTCTGTATGATCCAGAACAGTGGCGTAGCCAGGCATTTGGATTGGGGGATGGCTATTTTGGAGGCTAAAAGCAAACGAAACGATCTTGATACTGACTTTAATTGATCTCCACAAAAAAAGGTCTTCCCGAAATTCAGAGGGTGTTTCTGTCCAAATTCAAGTGATCTCCAAAAAAAAAAGATCTTCACCGACATTCAGAGGGTTTTCTGTCCAAATTCAAGTGTTCTCAAAAAAAAAAAAGGTCTTCCTGTAAACCGTGACCCACTTGTTCTGCTCCACATCAACTCGGGTTCTTCACCTACTCTCACCCCAATTGCCTTTGGGGAGGGCTTATTTTCGCTTTTAGGGCAAAAATCAGCCTCAAAAGTGCTAAAAACACGCTATTTTGTATACTTTTCAGGCCAATGGGGGGAGGGCTCCAGCCCCCCTACAGCCACGCTATTGATCCAGAAATTGCAACTACGAAGCTCAAGGGCTTTCCAAAACAGATTACTTCATTATGTTGCAAAAATTGTTGCACTGATGTTCGTCAATAAGTTGCCTAATTGCAACCGTGCTTAAAATTTCCGGCACAAAGGAAAATTTTGTCATCTCCGGACATCAGCTTCTTGGTTGCAATTTCTGGATCATACAGCTTCATTTGTTCCGCAGAACCTTGTACGTCCAGAAGCATTAATTTTTTGTGGGTGTATTCGTAGTTGAAATGTACGAGCGCGTCGACTTTTTGTTGCTGAACTATTAAATTGTCTGGCAACTGTCGATTTATTTTACCATTGTTGTTCACAAACTTTATGAATTTGCCTTCAGAATACGGCTCCAGTGTCTCGGGTTTCTGGTTGTAGGTTGAGTGGAAAATTCTATTCAGACTGAAGGTTGCACCGATACTTGCGGGAGCTGAAGCAGCAAATTGCGCGCAAAGAAATCGCGCAATTTCATGTAGCTGCACCTGCTTTCGAGTATGTTGATCGATTGTTGGGCCCATGTCGTTTTCGATCGTTGCAGCAATTTCATCGCGATATACTTTATCCACCCAATATTTGACCGTTTCAGCACCTTGTATAACAGTAGCTTTATGCGCGTCTCGAAAGGAGCCGTGCGCAAATTGAATCCTCGAAATGTTAAACGTGGCTCGTTTTTCTGCCATAGCCCAGCTTGACGTAGTCAAATCGAAACTGTTCAAATCCAGCTCCACTGCATTTGCCACATTTTCGATTAGCTGGCCGGCTTTCAACAGCTGCAAGATCGAAGGTGGCTGGTATTCGCTAATCGTGTTGTTGGCATCGTTGGTTGCTCCAATGTCGTGCGAAGACATGGGACAATTGGGACGTGCACCAGCAAGAATTCTTTCAGAAGGTGGTGGTGGCATTGCATTGCCAGCGTCTAAAAATCGTACAAAAAAAACTTTCTTGCTTTGACTTTGCTGAATCTGAGAGCAAGAAGGTCCTCGGTTCGATGCTAAAACATCACACGAACCGGGCGGCTTGCCGTAATGCTTTTGGCATGATGCTTTAACATTTTCCAGGGTATATTCATGGAAAATAAACGGAACAAACTCTCTGGCTTCGATAGGCTGATATTTTTTCAAGCGGCCTGAGGGAACGCTAGACAATCTTTGCACCATCAGGTCCGTTGGTGGGCTTGCTTTATTCAAAGCGTCAAGGGAACGCTTTCGTCTTTTTTCGCAGCTTCGCCTTCGACATGCCGCCGCTGCTCAGCAGGGCACTTTCTTCCGGGATCCTTATTGTACTTTATTTCGCCTAGCATACAGTATATTCTAACCGGCTTTAAAACTATCCAAAAACTCAGGCTATTTTAGAAATAATTAATTATCTAGAACAAATCTTTTGTTATACCTGCTGTAATACGCCGAAACGTGTAACGAGTTGGCGGGGCCCAATTCCGTATTATTGAACCGGGCAACACAGCTCTTTTTGAAGAAATGTCGCAGCGGTGGCGAGCCGTTGGCTACACTGTGTCCGATTTGACCGGCTCGAGATTTAATTTTCAGAACTTCTGTTCCTCGAAAGGCCCTACTTTTTCTCGAGCTGTGTTGCCCGGGTGCGATGACACGGAATTGGGCCCCGCCAACTCGTTACACGCTTCGGCGTATTACAGCAAGTATAACAAAATATTTGTTCTAGATAATTAATCATTTCTAAAATAGCCTGTGTATTAGGATAGTTTTAAAGCCGGTTAGAATATACTGTATACTAGGCTAAAGTAAATTATGGATCCCGGAAGAAATGCCCTGCTGAGCCAGAGTTTTAAGTCGGGTTTGGGAATAAAGTTGACAAAATTTCGGGCTCAGTTTGGGCCTCAGACGTTCTTTTGTCTTAGGTGTACAAAAATATAATCAAAAGAACTTAGCAACATTGCTGAATGAAGACTTCATTTAAGGTCCAATACGATAATTGGTGTATTAGGGTGGAGTGAAAAAAAAATTTGAAAAAAGTGTAGTTCTTAAATCCTGACAAATACCCTAAAAACCCCCCCAAAAATGTTTTTGGGCTGTTGCCACTTTAGGGGGGCTAGCAACACCCCCAAATCTGTTTTAGGGGGGCCAATTTACCCCAAAAGGCCATAACTTGAGAACCGCTTATCGTAGAGACTTCATCTATAGCTCAAAATTTGCGTAATTGCCATGTTTGTATCAGCTCTAAGAGAAAGTTTTAGTCTATTTTAATCACAGAAAAAGTTATGACCAAAAATGTGGTTTTTTCTGCCATTTTGTTGAAAAATCATGTTAATAAGCTTGTGTTTATGCACTTATCTGCCCACATGGAATCTAGATTACCGCCATTATTACAAATGAGATTGAAATAGGACAGATACCAGTTAACGCTGATGTATATTTTACAACATGCTGTAGACTAAACTTAAGGGAAATGTGGAATATAAAATAGCTATTTAACCAGCAGAGAAACTCTTCACCCAAGCATTTTGTCTGCATTTCTTATGAAGCAAGATGTAATAAGTTTTACAAACAGAAGCAGTTTGGTGTACCGAAATGCATTTCAAATAACGTTTATCTAATTACAACCACTTACATTTAACAACATAAACTTTACGCAATATTCAATAATATAATGACGTTTACCCATGTAGGTATACAATATCAATTGAATCTAAAATGTAAACCCAGAGGCATAGTGATAAAGAATTTTCCCATTATAAAGCAAGATTCATTGCAATTTAAAATTTTATAATCCACACACAAGGGTTCTATTAATAAAAAAAAACACTAGTCCGAAAAGATACCACGCAAGTTTGTCTGTACTGTATACCTTCTCTAGTTTACACCATTCCATTGCCGCCCAGCCGCCCACAAACATTAAACATAAGTAAGCCCGCTTAAGTTTTCGATTATCCGCTACCTACACAAAATAAAAAATGTCAAAACTGCATTTTAGTATTGAATGTTTTTAGAAGTTTACGAGATTTAATCTTCTGCCGAATCATCCCATCTCTTCGTGCAAAGCCTTCAACTTGAGCTGATGCCTCTGTTACCAACTTTACATGGCGTTCCACAGACTGATTATGACATGGATGGTCAAGCTTCAATGGCCTTGCTCGGCATTGTTCAATTTCTGTATCCGTTAAGTGTTCAATTGCAGGAGGCTGATGTTGCCAGGAAGTCAAGTCCACCATCTTGTCAAACGAAGTGGCGGTTAGATTGATTACTGGCACATTAAATGGGCGTACCGACAGAGCTGAGGATGTATCACAGGTTAATTCTGAAGAATGCTCTTCATTAACACTCATAGCAAGGAGATTCGACGAATCAGCTGATGTTAATTCTCGACGAATTGAAAGAACTTTGTTCACTCCTAGCATTCTAATTTTCTCATCATCATCTCCTAACATTCCAACCAAAATATTTTCCTGTTGAGCAAAAAATCCGTTTCGTTGCACCACTTTTAATGCAGTTTCCCTAACGATTTCATTTGGAACATTAAGAATTCTTTGGACTAAATTGAACAAATTTTTAGAACCACGAGTTAGTTGACTATTTGACTTGATTTCAAACCAACTTGGGAAGTAGACTTGAAGACAAAACTGTGCTAAGATTTCTAAGTTAGAGGAGGGATTATCCATGGAAATGTAATACCTAAGAATGCGACAACCGAGGGTAAGCCATCGCGAATGAACTATGGGACCAACTTTCAAATATTGCAAGTCGCTGTCAGCAACTCCTTCGATTACAGCAGAACATATCTTATACGCATAATGCTGGTCAGCACTCAAATCTTCTATGACAGATACAGGCAACTTTACAAAATGTGGATTTGAGATTGATTTAAAATGAGCAGCAACAGGCCAGCTTGAAACTTCTCCATTTAGCGATTTTCCAATTGGACCTGAAAACGAGTCGGGGCTCCTAGTGGTACCATCAAGCATGGTAAAAACATGCCGCAATGGAAGTTCATTGGTATGTAACAAACACACCACCCATTGCAGTGGTTTGTTGAGCAGCTCTTCCAAACTTCGAATGCAGCCATTATATTTGCCAGTCATCGATGCAGTGCCATCTGTGCCAACTATGGCAAGCTTATTATGTAATTCCGTGTCAACAATGTTGTTGAAAATCTTCTGTGCAATCGTTTTTCCTTTGCCATCCTCGGTGGAAAAGTGTGTCAGATAGTATTCGCCAGGTTCTCCAATCAGTGTATAATGATCTTCAAGTTGTACCGATTTGTAATACTTGTCATTTGGTCCCTGGATGGTGACTTGCGTGGCATCCTTTCTGCCATCAAAGTAAATGGCATTCACTAGCTTGAAATTTTCTTGCTCCTTCTCCCTGATTTCAGTCCGACATCGCTCTCGTTCTCGTCGAAGCTTGCTGCGATCAATAACGTAGGTCTTGTCGTTTTCCGTTATGAAACCCAAATCCTGCATTACACTATTGGCAATCGCAGCAGCAGCTCTGTCTGATACTTGAAATCGTTCGCTCATTCTAGCAAGGTTGCTCCACTTCATTCGATTTTGACTAAATGACTCTGCATCCGGAACGAATTCGGAAGTAGTAGAAGACTGTGAATGCTCTGTTTGCACTGAGCTGCAATCTGAGACATAACCACAAGCTGACGTGGAAGGGGCGGCAGTTTCAGTAGAAGAACACGTCGGTTCTGTTGATTGAGGGTGGTGCCTTAAAAACATCTTGTCAGAAGAAGATAAAGGAACAACAGTATCCATACATTTGCCAACTCGTTCACTTTTTTGATCTTGGTAAAACGCATAATCTGCTTCTGCCATTCGTAAGCCATGCTGTTTCTCCAGATTTTTTCTCTGTTGATCATCAACACAAAAGACATCAAACAAACTATCAATTGTCTGCATAAATTCGGATTCTCTTTGCAAAAACGTATTTCCTCGTCTTGATTTTGTCCAACGGTCAAGTGAACTAAATGAAGCGACTAAGTTCTGAACTTTTTTTGATATTGTGTACTTATGAACCGGATACACATTGCACCAAATCCATCTGTCATGAATTTCTTCAGCTATGTCATGAATTTCTTCAGCTATGTCATTTGCTACGGTCTCAGTCCGAAAATTTTTTAAATGAAGAATTCGCTCTATCACTTGTCGTTTTGTAGGCAACACACCTGGAGGAAAGCTGTCGCGACTTGTAAATGTATGGCCACTATGTAATGTCTTCACTGTATTTGAACTTCTTCTTCGCATTCTTTAGAATTCAAGTCAATTATATACTACAACGTGATGGCTTAACTGAAAATATTTTAGCTAAATTCTGTAAAATAAATACAGTAAAAGTAAAAGTCATGTTAGAATTTATACAATAGACGATTTTATGCTAGGGCGCAAAATGTTTCAACTGATTTCTGTTTTTCTTTTCTCACAGATTTGGTTTTGCTAAGGAAACCAGTGGCTATCAAACCAGCTTCAACCTATTTGTAATAATGCCTGTAATCTAGATTCTATATGGGCAGATAAGTGCATAAACACAAGCTTATTGACATAATTTTTCGATAAAATGGCAGAAAAACCACATTTTTGGTCATAAGTTTTTCTGCGATCAAAACAGACTAAAACTTTCTCTTAGAGCTGATATAAACATGGCAATTACGCAAATTTTGAGCTATAAATGAAGTCTCTACGATAAGCGGTTCTCAAGTTATGGCCTTTTGGGGTAAATTGGCCCCCCTAAAACAGATTTGGGGGTGTTGCTAGCCCCCCTAAAGTGGCAACAGCCCCAAACCAATTTTTTTCGGATTTTTAGAGTATTTGACAGGATTTAAGAACTACACTTTTTTCGATTTCGAAAAAAAGTTCTTTTTCACTCCACCCTATTGGTGTATAACATAGGTGGGCACAAGTCCGTTAATCGTTAATAACGAAGCTAACTTTTTCACTAACTCGTTAATCCGTTAAAAAGTTTTTTCATGTTAACGGACTAAATTAACTTCCGTTAAGTGCTGTTAACGGACTAAAGTAACTTCCGTTAAGGTTTTTGTCGTTAATATCTTGCAGCTTCGTAGTGCATTTGAACTTGTTTTTATCTTGAAATTAGATTAGACTGTAAAATGTAACTTTCAAAACACAAAAAAAGACCACCATAGCAATAAATATTTCCTTACAATCAGCTCAACAGCGTCAATACGTGTTCTAGAAGCGAGTGAATAAAACGAAATGTAAATTACACGCAAAATGTTAACGGAGTTTATTAACTTCCGTTAATTAAAGCTGAAAATAACGGATTAACGTTAACGGAGGTGTGAAGTTTGTTAACGGACTAGTGGTTAACGAAGCTAACGTTTTCCATTAACTTGCCCATCTATGGTGTATAATCATTACTATTATTGCATCACAATTTGTCATTGTTACAGTTAGCAGACAAAATTTACTTAGGAAAGGAGCAATAAACCGCTTACGTTGTTCAGACCTAACTTAACTTCCGGGTTTTTTCGGGCATGATTTGGGCTTTAAATTAGTTTTCGGGTTCGGGCCTGAACAAGTCAGCACGTTTACAACTCTGTGCCAAGCAGCGGCGGCATTTCGAAGGCGAAGCTGCGAAAAAAGACGAAAGCGTTCTCTTGACGCTTTGAATAAAGCAAGCCCACCAACGGACCTGATGGTGCAAAGATTGTCTAGCGTTCCCTCAGGTCGCTTGAAAAAATATCAGTCTATCGAAGCCAGAGAGTTTGTTCCGTTTATTTTCCATGAATATACCCTGGAAAATGTTAAAGCATCATGCGAAAGCGAAAAGCATTACGGCAAGCCGCCCGGTTCGTGTGATGTTTTAGCATCGAACCGAGGACCTTCTTGCTCTCAGATTCAGCAAAGTCAAAGCAAGAAAGTTTTTTTTGTACGATTTTTAGACGCTGGCAATGCAATGCCACCACCACCTTCTGAAAGAATTCTTGCTGGTGCTCGTCCCAATTGTCCCATGTCTTCGCACGACATTGGAGCAACCAACGATGCCAACAACACGATTAGCGAATATCAGCCACCTTCGATCTTGCAGCTGTTGAAAGCCGGCCAGCTAATCGAAAATGTGTCAAATGCAGTGGAGCTGGATTTGAACAGTTTCGATTTGACTACGTCAAGCTGGACAGTGGCGGAAAAAGAGCCAAGTTTAACATTTCGAGAATTAGATTTGAAAATGGGTTAAGTACCTCATCCCCAAAAAGATGAATTAGCGATCAAATTTTATGAAGGATGGCATCTCTGTATTATTAAGGCATATTCACTCCGCTTCGTCAAATAAAGCAGAAGGAGCAGGTTTATACGTGCTCTAAACAACCTTTTCTCTTCAAGTACAATATTCGTCACATCCCCTCCAAAAAAACAACGAAAACACATAAAGCCTTAGCAACCTCTAATAACACTAAATTTCTTCTTTAGATCAGTGTTTGATAAAAAATAGTGCTTTATTTATGCATAATTACCACAAAAATTCTCTACCAAAGATATTTCGTAACTTTTCTTTACTGCTAAGAGCAAAAATGTGGCAACAAGAAGCAATTCAAAAATTATTTCCATCTCTTGCACCTTCACAGTAAGCAAACAAATCCGTAAAATTTTGGGGCCCTAGGGTATGGAATCAGTTACCAACGAATGCCAAAAAGAGTAAAAACGTTCAATCTTTCCTTTAAAACATTCAACCATACTTAGTTCAAAATAAAATAAAACTATGAAAACAAATTTAGAATCCTACTCATATATCAATAGCTGAATTCTTATGATAAGCTAATCGTAAGTGTAACATAACTCGTTGCTTCATGTTAAGCAATTGTGTACATAATGTATACATTGTCTTATTAATTGTATAAATTGATGTTAATTGTAAATACTCGTGCTAGTACCGTAAGTTTTTGTCATTTTCGAGAAACTGTAATAATTTATGACCAAAATTTCATGACAATTTTAAATACCGTACTTAAATTGCGTATTTTAAATTGAAAATGGTGCTGTAGGCCTACTGGTCAGCATTTTTATTTTTTGACAATTTTTTCGTTATGTCACATTAATTTTACTTTTATTTGCAAGGTGGTGCATGCGTGTAGTCGTGTTACTTAAGTAGTTTTGGTATATCATTTGCATTTTAATGTTTTCGCGCCTCGTGCTATAACGCTCAATGTGTTTTTTGCGCCTTCCTTACGTCTTCGACGTGAAATAAATAAATAAACTTTTTCATTCCTTTGCAACAACCGTTTGATTTTTTCGTGGCGATTACGAAAATATAAAACTTTGTATTGTGTTCACTTTTTGATGCGTTCGGTAATAGTTTTTGATTACAACCCTTATTCTCTGTTTAAGATCCTCCAGTTCACTCCTAATAAATTTCGCCCGCGAGCATAGAAAACAACGGCGATGATGGATGTTCAATGTTCATAGTGTGCTTTACAATATGTTCCTTTTTTTTTATCCATGGATTAAAGCGTTGAGTAACACGATCACATTCCGGTTTTTCACGCAGTAAACTTGATTGAGGCAAAAAAGCGCTTTCCAAGTAGGACTGCTCTTCCTAAGCCTGATGGTGCTCTTGAGTTGAATCAAAGTAATGCCGAAGGTTTTAAACCTGTATCGTGTTGCCACAGCATTTCAAAAATATCCCCAATAAGGAATTGAAGACAAAAACGACTTAGTACTATGGTTTTCAGCTTCTATACCGTCACATAAAAAAACAACTTAGAAGCTGCCTAGATTGTTGCTAACACTGGCAATTGCAGAGATGGTTTCCCAAAACATAGAGAATATTCCCATTAAATTTTAGCAACGAACTGAGCAAAGGTTAATTGAATTTTGAAAACGCAAGAATATGCAATCTTTTGATTTCTTGAAACAGTACGACTTGGGATTTAGCCTTTTTTGCGTCCCCCTCTTTAACACTCCACTGCCCTTGATCATAATAGTGGTTTTTGTTCTTTCGGAGGGATTTTATGCATTCTGCGAAGCGATTAGGGTGGAGCATCACGTAAAATTCGATTACGCTGCAAAAAGCTGCGTATTTCAAATTGTAGCAAAACCACAATTACACTGCTGCTGCTGTAAATTATTTTCAGTATGCATATGAATGTTCAATTTGGTTTATTTTATCGAATAACACGTGGCTAGTCGGCTTCGCATCCCAAAAATACATTTTTATTGAGTGGCTATTATCGATTTTAAGTGTGCGTAATTGCGTATACTTAGTCGTTTAGTTTTTTGAAATTGGAGTGATTTGTTGGATCAAAACGTTAGCAATACAGTGTAACTCGCAGCATATTTTCGGGGGTGCTAAAAGTTATTGAGCAAAAAAACGCAAAATACACGTGTAGGCGGGTCCACGACAACTGACCGCGAACAACGCCGATTGGCTGAGAAGGGCGATCCTAAATATATTTTTACTATCCCCAGAGCCATCTTGCCCAAACCCTCACTTTGTGACGAAATCACTGCGACGAAATCATGTAACGAAATCATTGCTTCGCGGTCAGTTCGTTCGTGGTCAGTTTGTCGCGGTCAGTTGACTTGGCTCGCTCGTAGGCTGTATGTATACTTGCTCTTAACACTGAAAATCTGATAACCTGATGAGTACATTGCAAAAAAAAATTGTTCCTCATGAATTAATTCTTGTTTAAACAGAAATATCGTACTAAGAATAGACATAAATAACATAGCAAAGCATTTACCACAAGTACCAAATTAATGGTACAAAAATTAATCAGTCGCAACCAGGGCTGTAAACTCAATCGATTTTTATTCGAGTTCAAGTTCAGCCTATTTTAGCACGTCCGAGTTCAAGTTCGAGTTCTGAAATTTAATTTTTCGAGTTAGAGTTCGGCAAAATAACCGAGTTTTTTCGAGTTCAAGTTTGAGTTCGCAGCCCTGATACTTGCGCTATTTTTCCAGGTCGCCACGACATAAACAAGACGGTTTTGCAGCTGCTACGAAAAACGCAATCTCAATTTACACAGCTTGATCAACAACAAATATTTTTCCGACTTTTTAGTGAACTCGAACTTAAACAATTTTATTCGAATTCAAGTTCGAGTTCAGGAAAATTATTTTTTCGACTTCAAGTTCAAGTTCGGCAAAATAACCAAGCTTTTTCGAGTTTGCAGCCCTGGTCGCAACACATCAATACTACCCTTGAACTAATAACAGCTGTTAAAGAAGATCAAACTGAGCAATTAGTTCTGAACCACTAAGTAGTTACCTTCGTGAGCTTTAACGCTTTTTAATTGATCAATGATATGAATAGACAAAATTATTTCTATCCCCAACATCACATTACAAAGTTTCAATAGTGTTAACAAAATTCTCTTTTCAAATTCAACCAATCAGTGGTCGAGTGGATAGAGCGTCGGCTACTGAAGCGGTAGACTCGGGTTCGATTACCGGTCGGGTCAAACCAAAGACTATAAAAATTGGTATTCACAGGTTTTCTGCTTGACGTTCAGCAATCAAAGGGACAGTGTGAAGCCTCCGCCGCTTGTGGTAGACAGGTGGGCAGGTGGCAGCTTGACTCGAGGACCGCAAGGTCCCTTCGCTGTCTCCTGGCCAAGGTAACTTGTTGAATAAAATGTGATTGCAATTACAATTGCAAATAACAAAATGCGTCGGTATTTCTTCAGGATTAGGAATGATCTGCCGACACTTTTGAAGAGTACAATTATCTCTATAATTTGTACCGTCCATAACTCCACAAAGTTCCGCAACATTTTGCAATTCTTCATCATCGCCAATACTAATCCCCATGCGTGAGGAGCCATAGCGTTCTGGAAACAAAAAGATATGATCTGGAACACCAGAAGGCAAACAAATGCCATGCTGTGCCCGAATTCTATGACTGTTCCAATAAGTAACAAATACATCACATTTTCGAAAAATTAATGGCTGGTAAACGTAGTAGAGCAACTTTGGGTCAAGTACATTGTGTGGATCATAACCGTGAGAATCTAAAAGGTACTTCAGCTGACGTTTAAAGTATACCTCCATTCTTTCATGCAGTTCTCTCCACTATTTATTTTGTTACTTGTTGAGGGTCCAATAGATAACGTGCTCAATGGCATCTGCCACACCACAAACATCAAGCATATAGGCATAAATTGTTGCAAGTTTTCCAGTCTCTGTACCTTTATCCATTCTGATATAATTTGGAAGCCAACAACTTTCAACGCAAAATTTCAAAAACTTGTTTCCAATAATCAAAGGGTCGGAATTCGTGTGACAAACCGACAAATACAATATTTTTCTGGAAAAAGTATCTAAACAACCATAGATAGCTAAAGGAAACATGCTGTTTTGATCACCACAAAGTTTGTCGTGTCCGTCCACCGATAATGTCCACATAGGTCCTTTGGAGGAAAAAATTTTGTTTGGACGCTTTCGCTTTCTGCCAGGTCTTCTTGTTTCCAAGCCAAGCGGATCAAGTTTTGCCATTGCATTATTTGTGAGATGCCAAGGCACTTTGATGCCGTGGTGGACACGTAATTTCTGATTCAATGCTCGATACCCTAAAAGTTTTCCAGGTCCTCCGATTTCTTGTTTAGCAGCGTCTTCCAATTTCTTAATTGGAATTTCATAATCAATATAATAAACCTTAAAATAGGCCAAACGTTGATCAAGCGATCGTAAACTCCACGCATACTGAGGATATTTAAGCTTAACATAGTCCAACACTTCAGCTCGTTTGAGATTGTGTTTCACGTAACTGTCCAATGTCCAGGTCTTGCCGTAGCAACAAATCACGTTGCCAAGTCATTGTTTACAAACAAAGCAAGTCTAAACTAAAATAGTTACAACTTGTAAGACAGGAGTGCACAACTTCAAACTGGTGCAAGGTCAATGTTATAGATGCGTATTTTGTGCAGGTCAATTGAATATAAAGTCATGAAAAAAAGAGAGTCTTTAAAAAAAAAAAAGAAAATTTTTCGTCCTCGCTGCCACTGCGAATCACAGGAATCGCGTGAGCGAAGACTATTTTTTCTTTTGAAGAACGCCTAGACCAGAGTTGGAAATATCGATTAGTAGTCGATAATCGATACTACATTCTTTGCTTTTTTGTTAGCGATTATCGCAAACTCTTTGTTTTCAATTTTTTCTATCAATTATCGCCTTTTCTATGCGTTTTTACTTCCACGTTATCGACCGATAGAATCTTCATACTTTACTTTCGTTTTTGTTGAGTTTGCCCAAGATTACATCGTTTCGTTTCTCTTACGCTAAAGAACTATTAAAAAGTGTATTTTTTATATCTTTTATAGTGCAGTGTTCATGATTTTTCCACTCACAAGTTTCATTTAATGGTCAATACAGCAAAAATTGTAGTGAATTCTGATACAAAATAGAATAAAATTCTTGTCATTTTAGCATCGATTACTAATCTTTATTGTTTTCGATATCGAATAACGACGATTCTTTGCTCTTCGCGTGAATTATCCATATCGATTCGTCTTTGCTTTTAAACAGCATTAAATTCCAACCCTGGCCCAGACATACGTAAATTAATCCCGGAGCAATGCTGCCTAAAGTAATTTGACATATTTGCTACTTATTTCAGCTTCACAAGCGGCTCCAGAGCCCTTTCTGAGTACACTTTTGTATGCTATTACAGATTCGTACTATAGGAAACTTTCTTTGGGCCTATTAAAAGACACCCGTGGGCCCCGAGTTGTGTACTTCTAATGTAAGACAAAATAATAAAAAAATTGATCAACAGAAAAAAGATTTTACTTTTTTTTTGTATTTTATTCTTTTTTGCGAGAAAGCAATGGAGGCGCGTTATAATAACAAGCTCGCTTAGAAGTTAAGAGCCACCTGTCTACCACTCCAAGATGAGAAAATCCCGTTAAGCGCCTTTGCCAACGGCACAAGTGAAGTTGCCGGCTTGTTTTCCACACTGTCCCTTGAATGCTAAACGTCAAGCACGAAGCTGTGAAAACCGATTTTTAAATCATTCCTTTGACCCGACTCGAAATCGAGCCCCCAGTCTACCGTTTTACAGACAGACGTTGTACGCACTCGACCATCTGAGTGGTTAAATTATAGATGCGTTATCTGTTATAGGTATGCACAATATGCTATTGGTGCGCACAACATGTCTTAAAGTGGTTTTGGGGTGATGTACTCCAAAGTGTGCTCACTACCTCAGGCCGAAAACGTCAACCAAACATCAACTTTCATGAAAATATATATCTTTAGCACACATCGTTTTGCCAATTATTTAGTTTACGGGTAAAAAAAAACAGAAAGAGCACATTTGCATTAAGCTGTAGGAGATCTTTTGTTCAAAAGCAAGAGTACATAGTTTTCAATTATATTACTAAAAACGCTATTTTATGTTTTGCGGCAATAACGAAATTAAGAAACGAGAATTGCTCCAAAACGAATAAAAAGATGTTTAAAAAAGCTAGTGGGGCTTTTAGTTAGTCGTTTTGTTACAGGGTTCTTTGAGACTGAAATTATACATACATAATTTACAACTTTGTGCCTTGAAAATTGACTAGTAGTGGATTAAGGGTGCTGTAAAATAACAAAATTTTTGAAAAGTGGTGACTATACGTGTCCCCAAATATGTACGTAGTTAATTACGTAAGAACCAATTCTTAGATTGGTGCACCATCATTCTTAGATGATGCACATCAGTCGAAAGAAAAAAAAATTGTTCATTTGGCTATATCTACAAAACTGTATTAACCAGAAAGGTAGTTTGAACTTTAAAGACGCAGAAACAACAGTTTCTTATCTTATTGAAGAGACAGTTTTTTTTTACAATGTTCAGAAAAAAAGTTAGGAGCAAAAACAACTTTTTTTGTGATTATTATGCATTTTCGTTAATGGAGTAAGGACAATATTTGGTATGTGCAAGACGTTTGAAAGTTTTTTAATGATTGGATAAGTTGAAGTCGATCTAATTTAGCACTTCATCAACTTGTGTATATCTGTGACGAGTCATTCAGCAAGCATCATCCATTCAATACATATATAAGTAGGCCTACTAAAATGCAACTGACACATGCACTGCATATGAAGTAGATTCATGGCTTGCTGGTTAAAAATAAAAAAGGTCGTATACTAGCTTTAAAAATAATTTGCATTTAAATCTGATACACAGCTGTGTGAAAGACTCAATATCATTAACGCCAATGGACCAACATTAATCACAGGTAGTAACAATGGTGCCATACGTTTTTTAAAAGAGCAGCTCAAAATTCACTGCAGTGGCCAATCTGCCGACTGCATGCAACTCAACTTCCTCTTGAACATATTTTCATGGAACTTTTCATGGACAATCAACAGCTCTGATAGCTTTCTGGACCCATAGGTAAACAGCTAGATAGATGTGTTCTGGAGTGGTCAATTGCCAATTTCAAAAATATTTCCAACATGCACTTTCCTGACATATAGCAGTCAGTGGTTCACTTGCAAGGTAGTGACCATCCTTGCGCATACAGAATTTGTATGGCTGTCATGGGGTCCACGACAACTGACTGTGACAAACTGAACACGAACCGACTGACGCCGATTGGCCGAGAAAAGCAATCAAAAAATATTTTACTATCCCCAGAGCCATCTTGCTCAAACCCTCACTCTGTGACGAAATTGCTTTGTGACAAGCTCATTAGGAACCCTTGATTCGCAGTCATTTATGGCGTTCAGTTGACTTGGCTCGCTGTCATGATTGGTGCAGTAGATGAAGATCCCTAATTTCTAAAAGTAAGACCAATTATCCAATGATATTGTTGACTCTCGCTTGCAGAATTTTTGGTCTATATGTTTCAACAGACAGCCTTTCAGCAAACCTTCAAACAATCGCTAAAATTTGTATTAATGCTTATTTTCCAACTTGGTGCAAGCCAAATAACAGAGTCTGATTTCATAATGCAGAAAATTTCTTTAACATGGTTCATCAAATATAACATTTTTTACACAGCTGTATTTCCTCCATTGCACCCTAAAAATGTTCTCTTGGTTATCCTGAGGGAAAATAATAAATAAGAAGATTGGCGGTTATAAAAACACAAGCTTTGCAAGGAAACTTATTGCAACACACTATTCCAAACGAGTTATATTAAGAACTGTCAAAATGCTGAAGGTACTGGAAACTCAAGTAACTTTAGATTATTTCACCTTTTAAATCAATGTAAATGCACAATATTTTTATGAAATTGTAAATCTGATCGAAGCGGAAGTAAAGCAACCTCCATCATTAAGCACTTCTCAGAAAAAAAAGCTATTTGAAAAAAAACGCAAACCCCTAAAACTAAATTATCCATGCTACAACCAGCGTGTAGAAAAGCCCGTGAGATTGGTTACCGAGGCATCAACACAAGTTTGAGGTGCTGATTGTCAAGATGGACTAATTTAGCAAAAATTAAAATCACTGCAGATTAAACAAAAAATTCTACACGAAGGATCATTTCATTGTTAAACAGCATCTACATGATGCAATAATTGTAAATTGACACAGATTTACAGTCACTTTTTGTTTGTCAAATGCTATTGTGTAAAATAGACTTATATAGATGTTAGGGTAAAGAACATAAACTGCTTAGGAAGTAGCCCATATAAACTGTCTGCTGTCTACCTCGCGTCTTTGCTGACATATATTTGAGAACTTTTTATGATATCATTAATTCCTGTAAGGTAAAGTCGGGTAATTTCAGCAACTGGAAATTTCGGCAGGTCTTTCCAAAAGTTCTAAGCTTTCTAAAAACGGTTTTTATACATCATGTAACCTAATTTTACTACAAAAAAATTTATGATCTTCAGAGACCTCTGCATTTCCTCTTCTCACAGCTACAACATTTCTGTTAATAATTGAATTGAACTTTTAATAACATTTGGAAGTATATGGCCAACCACAACCTATCTGAGCTGCGCTGTAGCCTACCTTTGTCGAAGGTGGTGGTACTTGTACTTGTCGTGTTTGTTTTTACGCTACTTATAAACAGACTTGTTAAAAATAATCCATTCCTCTACTTAAAAAGCATCAACTTAAAACACCGAAGTTTTGCTACATTAAAAAAAATTGTAAAATTAAAAATGTGTTTGATTGATGATAATTCAATTTTAATACAGAAAACGTTTAGCAAATGCAATAGTAATCGAGAAAATTAATGACAACAAGAATTCATAAAACTTTGCAGATTGGATTTTAATTTTGCTTAAACTATGCTAAGTTGGATCATATGATAAATCGATTTGCTGCCTTTTTTCAACCTTTCAGCCTAGCTTCTAGCGCCTTCGATTTGTCCAAACTTGTCAAAGACTTGAATAAACTTTATCTGCATTAACCAAATTTAATACTATTTAAATAAGCAGTTGAGATAAACAGAACAAAAAATAAAAAGGATGTATTTGCTTGCCAAAATTTCCGGTTTTACCAGAAATTTTGGCACCCCTATTACGTCATATAGCTAGCGCGCATGACATCATAGCACCTCGATGTTGGTTTGAAGAAAACCCCAAACCAAATACTGCGCAGATACAGCCCAAACAGAGTTCAAAAAAAGTCAGTGTTTACTGAAAATTAAATATAAGTGAGAAAGTTGCTAAAATTACCTGACTTTACCCTATACAGTAAATATTTAACACTAAAAAATTTTGAAATCTATGTAAAACCTGACCGACTGTTTCATCTAAGAAAAGATTTTTAAGGGTTTAAAAAATAAAATCATACACCTAAAAATACATTGAAATAAAAGGTAAAAACTGACGCTGATTAAAGCCATAAATTTTTGACGCTGTACTGATAGACAGTGGTAAAATACTGTGATGCACAAACAACTGAGCAAAAACCTGAACGCAATAAAAATCGCAAGAAAAAATTATCGCAAGCAAGGTCACTACAAAAGAATGTCAGGAGTTGACAAAAATACAAACAAGTGCTGGAGTGTAAAGTAACGGTTCGGAACTTGCAGAAGCTATCTGTTAAAACTGCAAAATTTAAACTCTCAAAATTTAAAATCAGGTTACGACATAGGTTTGAAATGTTATAGTTTATATTTACGCTTGTGGCAGCACTTGTTAACCAATTCGTTTCTTTTATTGAGGGTAGTACTTGCGTTTGCGATTAAGACGTAATACTTCTTCACAAAATAATCTGTATGCAAGACAATTTGTATGCGAGACAATCTGTTTGCAATCTGTGTCTTGCGGAGAAGTATTACATCTCAACCACATATGCAAGTACTACCCTCAATGAAAGAAACGAATTGGTTAACAAGTGCCGCCACAAGAGCAAATATAAACTGAAACATTTCAAACCTATTTCATAACCTGATTTTAAATTTTGTAGTTTTAACAGAAAGTTTCTGCGAGTTCTGTACCATTACTTTACACTCCAGCACTTGCTTGTATTTTTGTCATCTCACGACATTCTTTTGTAGCGACCTTGCTTGCAATATAATTTTTTCTTGCGATTTTTATTGCGTTCAAGTTTTTGCTCAGTTGCTAATGCATCACAGTATTTCCCAATGTCTATCAGTACAGTGTCAAATTTATGGCTTTATCAACGTCAGTTTTTACCTTTTATTTCAATGTATTTTTCAACGCATGATTTATTTTTTAGACCCCTGAAGATCTTTTACTAGGTGAAACAGTCTCATGGGTTTTAGATAGATTTTAGATTTCAAAATTTAAAAGTGGTACATATTTACTGTAATTTAGCTCTGACGTTGAACCAGTTATCGAGCACTTTCTGGAACAGTCTGATGTGATACCTACCACTGCATTGACTCTACCCTACGTGTTGCATTTTGTCATATATGTATCTATTGCATGAATGATAATTACTGCATGACATATCCACAGATGCACACAAGCATTACCAACAAAAGTAGCCCAAGACCCAAGTAATAAATTAACTTATCCATTCATTAAAAAACTATCAAAAGTCTTACACATACCAAATATACTCCTTACTCCATCCCTAACAGTGCTTATCCACTTACCAGTATGTAACACTACCACTTCAGACTTATCAAAAATAAAATCTCCACTACAGTCAACTGGTTAAACTCAACACAGAACCCTTATTTTCATTTTTTAGGAAAGTGACTGATGTTGTGATTGTTACGTACAAGTGATAAAGTAAACAATAATTTCCTCTCCATCAATCATATACCTGATATTCGAACAACTCCAGCAGTTATATTTACTTACATCTCAGATCTTAAGCACCTGCATGTATAAGTATATGATAACGAGCGTGATTGATTCTAAATTAGGCCTACATTGTGCATTCTTTAACCTGTAATGTTTAATTTGAGTGGTGTAACATGTGTAGCAATCATGTAAATAAAAATCGCCTTCTCAACTTCAACATCTTCTGTCAGCTTTAGGCTATGTCTTGACATCTCAGATCTGACGTTGTGTTGTTGTTTCCTTTTCCTGACTCTATGTATCATACTGGTGTTATTTATTACAACCGGTATGTATTTGCTATTGTTGTCAAACACAGAACACCAAAATTATTAAGTTCATTCATTGTCATAAACAATGAATAAACTTAATAATTTTGGTGTTCAGTGTTTGAATGATGCTTGTCACAGCTCTATGCACTGTTTGAATCTTTCATTAAATTTCCAAAAATCAGCAAAAGAGCAAACTTCATGTAGTCAGAAGTAGACATTACACTGCTTGAACTGCATCATCTTCTTCTCCATACTGACACTGGGGTGGCTACCAAACCTACCAGTACTCATTTTTTAATTAGCGTAACAGATTCAGGGTTTGAACTAGGATTCAAGTTCGGTTTGGGACTTCTGACATTTTTAATCTTGCAGAGGCTACCCCAGACCCTAACATCAGCTGCTGCCTTTTTACTTTTCAAATTCACTTATTATTTTGTACCGGTATAACAGATTACAGTATTACAGTTGGTAAGTTTATATGAACTGTAATCTGAAACTTACTGGTACCTAGCTCTGAACTGAACCCTCAGAACAAATTCTAGGCTATCTTTCAAACTAAATATCCTATTAGACTATTTGTCTAAGCATGAAAACCTGGACCTGACTTCACAAAAAAACGTCCGAGCCTACTGCTCTGGGCTACTTAGTAATCAGTCCATAAACCAGCACTCAATAAGATCTAGGCCTACCATTTTGTAAATTGCATGAGACAAAAACACTGGAAAACTCTAGCGTACAATTAAAATACAAGCTTTTATTAGCAACAAACACACAATGCAACGTAGGTCTAGGCCTGTAATACCACTCTTTCAGCTCAGTCTTTTGTCAGTCCCTTCGTAGTTCATTTCAATTATAGCCTAGTTCATACTGCAGAGTGGTAAGCTACCCTGGGACTTCACAATTTCAAAGTTTCTCTTTAGAAACCGTTAGTCGCTGTAGCAAAATTGGCAATGCTGGGCCAAGGCTTTGTTTGTTCTATTGTTTTGGCAATGCTGGGCCACGTGTTAAAATGCATTTTAAAATCGATTTTAAATTTGATTTTAAATTTGATTTTAAAATCGATTTTAAATTTGATTTTAAAATCGATTTTAAATTCGATTTTGAATTCGATTTTGAATTTGATTTTGAATTTGATTTTGAATTTGATTTTGAATTTGATTTGAATTTGATTTTGAATTTGATTTTAAAATCGATTTTGAATTCGATTTTAAAATCGATTTTGAATTCGATTTTGAATTCGATTTTGAATTTGATTTTGAATTTGATTTTGATTTTGAATTTGAATTTGATTTTGAATTTGATTTTGAATTTGATTTCGAATTTGATTTTGAATTTGATTTGAATTTGATTTCGAATTTGATTTTGAATTTGATTTGATTTTGATTTTGAATTTGATTTTGAATTTGATTTTGATTTTGAATTTGAATTTGATTTTGAATTTGAATTTGAATTTGATTTTGAATTTGATTTTGAATTTGAATTTGAATTTGAATTTGAATTTGAATTTGATTTTGAATTTGATTTTGAATTTGATTTGAATTTGATTTTGAATTTGATTTTGAATTCGATTTTGAATTTGATTTTGAATTTGATTTTGAATTTGATTTTGAATTTGAATTTGATTTTGATTTTGAATTTGATTTTGAATTTGATTTTGAATTTGATTTTGAATTTGAATTTGAATTTGATTTTGAATTTGATTTGAATTTGATTTTGAATTTGAATTTGAATTTGATTTTGAATTTGATTTTGAATTTGATTTTGAATTTGATTTTGAATTTGATTTTGAATTTGATTTTGAATTTGAATTTGAATTTGAATTTGATTTTGAATTTGAAAATGAATTTGAAATTGAATTTGAAATTGAAAATGAATTTGAAATTGAAAATGAATTTGAAATTGAAATCAAGTTTAAAACTTTGAAAAACATGGATGGCAACCATGGGCCACCATAGACTTGA